>WAAB01025202.1:189976-204951 GCA_013389865.1 Piaya cayana
TGGAATATGCTGCCCAGGGAGGTGGTTGATTCGCCTTCCCTGGAGGTGTTTAAGTTACGGGGGGAGGGGGTCCTGAGGGACATGGTTTAGTGTTTGATAGGAATGGTTGGACTCGATGATCCAGTGGGTCTCTTCCAACCCGGTCATTCTGTGATTCTGTGATTCTGTGAAATGTTCTTGTCAACAGATACATTTGACAAGTGGGTAAGG
Source organism: Piaya cayana (assembly GCA_013389865.1). Taxonomy (NCBI): domain Eukaryota; kingdom Metazoa; phylum Chordata; class Aves; order Cuculiformes; family Coccyzidae; genus Piaya; species Piaya cayana. The sequence goes on from WAAB01025202.1 coordinate 190,187, forward strand.
ACATAAGGTGCTGTGGTCTTCACAGTAAGAACGTCAAAAATTGCTGGTAGTTGCCTCAAGAGAGCTGAAACTGAGGACCGTCTACTCATTTGGCAAGGAACTGAGATGACTTGAATTGGTGGCATTGGTCTGGTTCTTCATACGCAACTGTCATTACCACATAAATCACTGGTAGGACTGCCAGCAGCACGGAATTTTAGATGAGCACTGACTGGGGAAGAGGCACAGGAACAACCACCAGAAACCACAAGAACCTCTGAGCTAACTGCTTTCTCCACTAGAATTATTTGCATTGGGAAGATGCCATGGGGAAAACTGGTACTGCAGGAATTGCTCTGAGAAATAACATAGGATTTCAGTTTTAAGAGAGAGAGAACAGTCCCTATCAGCCCTAAACTAAAATACATTTATTTAGAAGGCCTGTGTACGCATGTGTCTGTGAGAGCACAGATTTAAAGATAGAATAGCAAGCAGACGGATGCTGATTTATGGAGAGTTAGAATTAAAATAGCCTCCATGCAGATTGCACCATTCAGCACTAGGCTGTTCTGTCCTATCTGATGCTATTTTTCATTGTTGAATGCTACAACATTGTCTCTTCTCCAGTGTATTTCAATACCACGTTCATAATGGCACAAAGGTACCAACTGACCAGAACATTTCAACAGTGTGTAGAGCAACACTTCCATCATGCAAAAACACCTCCCCAGATTGCTAGTTTTGTCTGTGCTCTCTATCTATAGAAAGGTAGCTCCAGTCCCAAATGTATTTATCTCTATCTTATCTCCAATAAAATACTGAAATGGCTCGTTATCAAATGAAAAAAAAAAATCTGGGCTTAGATCACGTCATATTAAAAACTCAGCAGTATTTCATTAAATAGCTACATTTGCTTTGTTGGATATTACAATGACAGATATTACTCTTTCTGACAATACATAATCCAAGATATTTGGCACTCTATCAACTATTCCAGACTTGGGAGGATTATAGATGTGCTGACAGTTAAATGGAGTTAGAGTTCTCTGCCAAAGATAGATAAGTAGCATGTACTCTTTGATAAGTCCTAGCAGAGCCACACTCTGACAGGAATTCCTTTACAACGCTTCTAAATCTCATGCTATGAACCTCATTATGCAAGCTGCCATTTGCCCCGCGAGAGGCTGAACTCCCTTGCCACCAATAAATATATTCCATTTCTTTCCCCAATTACATACATTCTGCTCTCTATTCCAGATTCAAAATAACTCATCGGGCACGATGGGGCTGGGAGGGGGAGAAGATGGAATGCTTTTGTAATAGCATATACAGAGATCTGGCCAGAATGCTTAATCTGGTTAGCAGTAAGTCGAAAATCTGTCTGGTGGCTTTGTGACAAAGGCATGAGGCTGTGTAGTACAATGCAAATGCCTTATTTTAAATGTTTACAAACAGTGATTCCCATCATTTGCACAGAGTTACTCTGCTGAAAGAAGTTCCTGTAGAAACATTACAGCTGGGGGGGCGATTAAATCTTAGATCTTTAGTCACGACAATTCCTCTGCATGCCAGATTTTTACAATATAATTACCCTCAGAGGAACACACATGCAGAGTACGAGGATACATGCCAGTACCGTGCTGTAAAAGCAGATGTAAGTTGACTGAACTTTCTTTTTTTTTATAGGGATATAACGATGCTAGCTCCTGCAGAATTTGGTCATGCTCGTACTCACTTAACTGGATGTTACATCATTACAACAAAACCCATTCTGAAATCTCTTCTTGCCTTCAGTGTAAGATGGTAGAAGAGCAGAGCTCTTGCAGTGAAACATTCCTGTATGTGTAATGAAGATCTCAGATCAAACATCTCAACAGATTCATTTAAAATAAGTGTATTATAATTTCCTAGATTATTACCTGCCAAAGCTCAGTGGGTGGCCTCTGAAGGCCTACGCCGTCAGGAATCCCAGGTTCTTAAAATCCTGTCATAGCTGTCTGCATCCACCCCCTCAATGCTACCAGCTTCCCTTCTTCTGCTTCAAGAAGTAATTCCCTTGGTAGCTGTCACATTAAGCTATTGGGATACAGTCCTCTTGCTGCACTTCTGAATTCTAACTGAACCTGATTGCCAAGTTCACTAACGGAAAGCGAGTACAACCTGCTGCAGCGCCTTGAGCTAATGAAAGTCAATTCCTAATTTCAACCCTTAATTGTGATCAATTGTGTGAAACTTATTCATACGGAGAACCGACAGGAAGAATTCGTACTCGGTGTGGCTATTTAGGATTATATATCATCCAGATTCACTTCTTCAAGTTTAGATATTTTTCAGACAGAGGGAGATGACAGCTCAGAGCGTTATCACAGGAGCAGATCTGGCAGAGTTTAATCACACAGTAAACACCAAGAATGGCTCTGGAGCCATATGCAGTCAAACCAGCTTATAACTATATACGATCACTATATAGCTTCCTTTTTATATAAACAGGCGTTCAAGAAGGTGCCTCATATACTTTATTGAGAGAGGTCTGTTCCTTGAAGGTCTTAAGGCCTAACTCCTGGATGAGAAATCACCTCTGGCTCTTCACTCCCTCTCGTACACTCCAGTGACATAAATCAACTTAGAGCACATAAAGCTTTTTATGTTCGTACGGCATTCACTGAAATACAACCCACAGGAAAATTTTACTTTCTGTCAGAATTTTCCTGCTTGCCTAATTCTGAACAAAACAAAATACACACACATTGACATACCAATTAACTGATTTTATATTTTTTAGAATGCTTGCAAGCACACTATTTTTAACTAAGGAAACAATTTTAATCTTAGTTGTGAGCATGGTTGAACTCATTTACTTTCTCAAATACTGGTAAAAGCTGTCACAGACAGGAACCATATATTTGTGTGCTTTATTTTTTTATCAAACACGACGGCTTGGCCAATAGCTCGCAGAAATAAAATTATGCAAAAGATATTTTCAGGCACGATTATCAAGGGCAACACTTCCTAAAGCGCTTTGTGTGTTGTGCCACTATTGGGAAACTCTCCCAGTTTGTTGTTCCCACCAGTGTTAGGATCAGGGCAGCAATTTTAGTCACCTCGCCGTAAAATTTCTTTATCGTGTCACTTACCCTTGCGCTGAGACTGGCAGCTTGTACCTTCTACCTTCTACTCACACTGACACTAGTAGCGTCTATTGTTTGCATGGATAGTACTGCAATGGTTCTGTAACCACGCAGACAGAACAACAGTAAAAGTAAAATAAATCAGCCATGGATCTGCTACCAATGCTGTTTTAAGAACATATTGCCTTATTGTGCATATATGTTTCTCTCTGATTACAATTATAACAAATGAATAATTATCCTTTGCAAGCAAATACAGCATCCTCATACAACTAACTGTATTCACACAACAGATGTGAAAAACTCTATTTGGACCCAGGAGGGGGAGAAAACAGATGAGTCTGTGGAACAGAAGAATTCTTGCAAAATGCTTTCTTTTACAGGACAGCCAAGCGCGTAGGCGGGAACATGGAATTTGGGGAGTTACAAATATACTTAATGCGGCTGCAAATTCCTCATTTTGATATGAAGTCAACATATCACTTCACCCTTAAATGCTGCTGGCAGCAAGAGTACCAGATCTCTTGCACAGGAGAAGGAACAAATCTACTAATTACCAATTCCTCTTACATATCAGAAAGAACAAATCCACTAATTAGCAATTCCAGCCAAAGTGATGTGCTTTGGGGGCTGGAATTAGGAGATTAGTTGCAGTCTTTGACCTTTGAAACTAAGTACATTGTCTTCCTCACCATCTCAAACAAGCAGCAACCCAAGTTTATTAACAATGGTTTCTTGGGTAGCTTGTTATGTCAACGCACTTCTGGGTTTTATGAGACTTCTAGATGACGATAAATTCTTATTTTCCGCTTATGAAACAGTAAAATAACATGAGGAGGTACTGATAGAGAACGATAGATCTATCTTTTCAAACTGCTCCTGGAAGTATAAAAGCATCTACAGAATATTTGGATACAGAAATACCAGTTGAACAAAAGCATGTGGGCCACCTATTTACCCTGCCAGACTTTCTTTGTCATGGAAGAAACATTCAACACTGGTAAGAGGATGGTGAAGCCTAAGAAAGATTGGAATTCTGTAAACCCACAGTAATAACATTAAAGCTGTTGCGCTAAGGCTACTTCTGATAATTATATTACTGAATAAATAAGTGAATATGATTCAGAAAAAAAAGGTGCAGATTTTGCCAAGGAATCAAAAAGAATACAGTTTTTCACCTTGGAGAGGGAGAAGGAGCACCCGCCTTTTAGTTTTCAGCTGCCCAGACTTTAAATGAAACTGATTTGACTATTAGTTTCAATCAACACTTTATTCAGATGCTTAAACACAGCCCATTAGGTACAGAGTTAGCAGGTAACGGCCCGAAGAAGCAGTTTAAAGGATGAGCAGCACTGGGGATGGGGAGGAGCCTTCTCTCTGCTGAACTATCAGGTGCCATAAATGAATAATGTATCTAACTTTATCTTTAGAATTCTAAGACATGAATGTATCTCAAATTTCATCCTTTCGGGGCAGTACTAAGACAGCTGAAAGCATAAACTCTTAAGACAGAGACCTTTAGTACCTGCGTTTGATCATATCTGCCTCAACAATTAGAGGTCTTGAACAGAATGACACTGTGTAGAAGAAAACATGGTAAAACTTTTAGTTTAAAATATATATCACACTGTAAATCAAAGTGTGTACCAATAGTTTGTATCAGCGCTATCACGTAATTTAAAAAAAATAATCAAGCAATGTCTTATAGAGCAAAAGTTCACTGCATGCAAGGCCAGAGTACTTGGAAACCCAAATTTTAGTTACATATATTTTCTCTGTAGAAAAACAGAAAAAGCACAGAACTATCTGTTGAATTCTGAACCAGAGCATGGGGGCTTTACCCTTCCATAACTTCAAGTTAGGACTGAAAGTAAAAAGAATCATTCTGGAAGCCAATTAACATGATTTGTAGAGGACAGTGCTCGTAACGCTAATGAGGAACAACTTACCGCATTCATTTCAGATTTTTGAACCTCAGTAAGAAGGTCATAGCCTGAGGTGAAAGCAACAGTCCTAGAGACAGTGCCAAGAAGTTAAAATGCCAACCTCTATTTTTATACACTGCTTCTATTTTTAGTTACATCATGATGGAAGTACAGAGCCTATAAAAAAATCATATTCTCAGATGAGAGAAAGTACTCAAATTCTTTCTCGTATATGAAAAGCAGAAGAAACTAAACTTGAAAAAAAATGTTAGGTACAATTTAACAAACTTTCCTAGATCATAAAAGGCCAGCAAAAATAACTTCGAAATCATCCCCTCAGAGAAAATTAAGGAGCTACCCACAATTTTACCCTATTAATCAAATATTCCTTTTATTATAATTACAGCTACAAGAAAGTGCAAACGTTTCCCCTTTTAGACTTGTCTGCATCCAAGCACATTTTCCCAGGATCAAAGTTTAGTGGTCAACTTTTAAAACCTCCTCTACCAACAGAAATTTTCAAACTTCTCAACTGATTGCACGCAAAGCTCAGAACTGGCAAGCAGTCCTGCAGCGTAAACCGCTGGTTCAGTTACTCAATTGTTAGTTGCCTTCAGCTGTTTTCCATCCAATATAAACACAAACTGAGGTAATCCTGCAATCTAGTTAACTCATTTCACTTCTGTATTAATTATGGAAGTACCCAAGGGCAGCTCTTTCCCTTGCAGTTCTAATTTATGACTGATGATTACTTCTTTATAAAATGTCTTATTAAAGGTGGCTTCTGTTGTTTCTCCCTAATGAACTACAAAGGCACAGCAGAGATGTTTCCGTAAAACAAGTCCGCAATCTGCATTCATTTTATCTCCTCGCTAATATGTTGTAACAACAAAATCGAGATTGTTTTTGTCTAGCGGTTGATTTCAGCTACACCAAAGAAGAAGACCTACACCATAACAGGTAGCAATGACCACTCACAGCTCATAGGACCATCACATGTTACCAACATGGAACAGACACGTATTGTCCAGGACACATTTGTTTTTATAACCCTTTGCATTACATAATTGTGATTGCATTGCATAAGGCAGCCCTGCAGCACGGTTCAAAGAACATCTAATGTTTTAAAGCACTATCTCCATTTCAGCTCATTTTTCACACATCTTTCCCAGTCAGTGAGAACAGTTCCTAGGAGAAAACGAACCATAACACAGGATGCACAAAACAACATGAAAAAGGAAAATGATGCAGAACCGCAAGAGATTATTTCACAGTGATATCAAACAAAAGAATAAACGGTACTCTCATTATCTGTGTACTCCACGCCCTGTTGCTTTTGCTTTTAATGGGGTCATATAAGCAATTTAGCAAGATAACAAAAAAAAAGAATGAATGAGAACATAAACAAGTGACAGAGCAGTGGAGACACTGAAACTTCTGCTGAGATACTGTAAACCAAACTAAAAGTTTATCCTTAACATCAAGAAATAAATATTTTAAATCTTCTGTTAAAGGACTACAACCAAGTAGACCATCACTTCTTCAAAGCACAACTGGAGAAACTCTCTGCCATTGCAGAGAGAAATTACAACAGGAATTTTAAGGATGAAAATACTCTTTGCAGAGTGTTTCTGCAAAAAAAGAGCTATGAAACAAACTCTTTGAAGGAATGGAGCTTAACACACTCATCGCATCCAAAAGGTAGACTCAGAAGTAGCTTCACAAGATCTCAAACAAGATTTTAGTTAGTCAGAGGTTTTTGAGTATCTTATAAATGAAAAGTAACATATTACTAATATAAATAGGAATGGTTGGACTTGATGATCCGATAGGTCTCTTCCAACCTGGTGATTCTACGATTCTATGATTCTAAATTATTACACGGGTTTGTATATATCTTCTTTCTCAACAATCCAGTCTAGTTTCAACAGTGGTTATATAAGGTCCATTAAAAAGAGGTATTAGCACAGGTCTAATACTTCAATCAATTAGTATGCAAAAGTAAAGAGCTTCACTAAGAGCAGAATCTATGCAAATTGCTCTTGGGTCAAAAAAATCTCAGCATGAAAAGCTTCTAATAAAATTAATTCCCTTTAATTTGTTGTACTACTTGCAACGTTCATTGAAATATAAGCACTGGAATGAATATACTCCCATAATACTGTTCACTAAGAACAATTTTTTTTTANATGTTAGGTACAATTTAACAAACTTTCCTAGATCATAAAAGGCCAGCAAAAATAACTTGGAAATCATCCCCTCAGAGAAAATTAAGGAGCTACCCACAATTTTACCCTATTAATCAAATATTCCTTTTATTATAATTACAGCTACAAGAAAGTGCAAACGTTTCCCCTTTTAGACTTGTCTGCATCCAAGCACATTTTCCCAGGATCAAAGTTTAGTGGTCAACTTTTAAAACCTCCTCTACCAACAGAAATTTTCAAACTTCTCAACTGATTGCACGCAAAGCTCAGAACTGGCAAGCAGTCCTGCAGCGTAAACCGCTGGTTCAGTTACTCAATTGTTAGTTGCCTTCAGCTGTTTTCCATCCAATATAAACACAAACTGAGGTAATCCTGCAATCTAGTTAACTCATTTCACTTCTGTATTAATTATGGAAGTACCCAAGGGCAGCTCTTTCCCTTGCAGTTCTAATTTATGACTGATGATTACTTCTTTATAAAATGTCTTATTAAAGGTGGCTTCTGTTGTTTCTCCCTAATGAACTACAAAGGCACAGCAGAGATGTTTCCGTAAAACAAGTCCGCAATCTGCATTCATTTTATCTCCTCGCTAATATGTTGTAACAACAAAATCGAGATTGTTTTTGTCTAGTGGCTGATTTCAGCTACACCAAAGAGGAAGACCTACACCATAACAGGTAGCAATGACCACTCACAGCTCATAGGACCATCACATGTTACCAACATGGAACAGACACGTATTGTCCAGGACACATTTGTTTTTATAACCCTTTGCATTACATAATTGTGATTGCATTGCATAAGGCAGCCCTGCAGCACGGTTCAAAGAACATCTAATGTTTTAAAGCACTATCTCCATTTCAGCTCATTTTTCACACATCTTTCCCAGTCAGTGAGAACAGTTCCTAGGAGAAAACGAACCATAACACAGGATGCACAAAACAACATGAAAAAGGAAAATGATGCAGAACCGCAAGAGATTATTTCACAGTGATATCAAACAAAAGAATAAACGGTACTCTCATTATCTGTGTACTCCACGCCCTGTTGCTTTTGCTTTTAATGGGGTCATATAAGCAATTTAGCAAGATAACAAAAAAAAAGAATGAATGAGAACATAAACAAGTGACAGAGCAGTGGAGACACTGAAACTTCTGCTGAGATACTGTAAACCAAACTAAAAGTTTATCCTTAACATCAAGAAATAAATATTTTAAATCTTCTGTTAAAGGACTACAACCAAGTAGACCATCACTTCTTCAAAGCACAACTGGAGAAACTCTCTGCCATTGCAGAGAGAAATTACAACAGGAATTTTAAGGATGAAAATACTCTTTGCAGAGTGTTTCTGCAAAAAAAGAGCTATGAAACAAACTCTTTGAAGAAATGGATCTTAACACACTCATCGCATCCAAAAGGTAGACTCAGAAGTAGCTTCACAAGATCTCAAACAAGATTTTAGTTAGTCAGAGGTTTTTGAGTATCTTATAAATGAAAAGTAACATATTACTAATATAAATAGGAATGGTTGGACTTGATGATCCGATAGGTCTCTTCCAACCTGGTGATTCTACGATTCTATGATTCTAAATTATTACACGGGTTTGTATATATCTTCTTTCTCAACAATCCAGTCTAGTTTCAACAGTGGTTATATAAGGTCCATTAAAAAGAGGTATTAGCACAGGTCTAATACTTCAATCAATTAGTATGCAAAAGTAAAGAGCTTCACTAAGAGCAGAATCTATGCAAATTGCTCTTGGGTCAAAAAAATCTCAGCATGAAAAGCTTCTAATAAAATTAATTCCCTTTAATTTGTTGTACTACTTGCAACGTTCATTGAAATATAAGCACTGGAATGAATATACTCCCATAATACTGTTCACTAAGAACAATTTTTTTTTAATGCTATATAAAGCAACTTCCAAGCACTGTCACCATTGCACTAGAAAAACTCAGCATCCTTTTAATCATAGATTAGCGGGTTTTGAAATGTCAACATACATGTTAACCATTGCAAACTTTAAATAGCTCATTTTAGCTGATACTTTCCCAAAGAGAGTATTGAAATCTCTGATTTGATTCAGTATTTTTAAAAGCGTGGGAGCACAAACTGAAGACGCCTTAAAAGCGACTTAAAGAATCTCTCGCTATGTAAACCATTAACTGTGTTTTGGAAGTGATTATATGTGTAGATTATAACAACCTCCAGCCTGAAGTGTACGAAATGGGCTCATCTCTGTGTGCTACGACATCACCACAATCAATAGGGGGTGAATTTCATAGTAGGTTCTTGTAAAGAGCAATAAGGCATTAATAACAATACTGAAGTTCCCTCAACTTTCTGCACACACTTCATTCAGAGTCAGAATTCCTCTACAGAGGAGTCTAGGATCAAAATCCTTTGGGTTTGAGGAAAATTCCCCAAAGAGGTGCAACCACACCTACGCCAGTCACATACTGCGAGCACAGACCAACATCGTCCTAATTTCCATTGTAAAACTTCACAAAAGATGATGAAACAAGTACCACCTTAAAAAGGATGGTGTTTGTTGTTCATTGGTCCTTGTGAGTAATACTAGAGATTGTTAAATAGTTAATTATACGTCCTGAAAAGGCTTTAAGATTTCAGTCAACAGAATAATCTAGCATAATGCATGAATTTCAATTTAGTGATAGTGACAATGCCAGCTTTCATAAGGCTGGGGTTAAAAAAGCAAGCGAAACCCATGTACACTGGCTTTCTAAAGGCAGAGGACACAGCCTCTTCACTCATCAGTGAATGGAGACAACAGAGGGATCATTGTTTTCAAGTTCGGAGCTTCCTTCATTAAAAGAGATTTCTGGTCATGTAAAATTACCATGAACAGTTCTTCCTCTTCAGCTTAAGTTGAGGGGCAAGAACTCCATTCTCATTTACTGTCCACATTTTAACACAATTCCAATGATAAAAGGTTAAGTCTACACTGAATTGCTTAATTTTGCATAGCAAGACTGTGAGGAGTACTTAACATAAAGAAAATTTTTTTTTTTAAATCTCACTTCAAGTATTGCATTTTTTAATCCTAAACGTGGGATCTATGAAATTCTGTGAATGTTGCAGCGTATTCTATAAAGAAACCCAAAAGGGCAAATCCTGCAAGTTTTGGATTTCATGTTCCAAGTCAGAGCAAGATTTTTGCAGTCTTCCAAATAATCATTTTGCCATCAGCACCTAAGGTGACATAACATTAAATTTTGTATTTATCTGACTTACAGTCTTCTGGAATTCTCAATGCTGGAGAAAGAGGCCTGCCTTCTTAGCTTGCTAAAGAGGCTTCTAAATGAATTTTTGAAAGCAAAATATTGTACCACCAAAATCACTGAAACTAAACCTGAACCTACAAATGACATCAACTATATCTATTCCTATTAATGGCCATTGTTGATTATCTTTTCAGATGTCCTGTCACGAATCAGCTTTTGAAATACATGAGATTTAATGAAAGTATTAGCAGGAAAAGCAAAAGAGCAGAGCATCATATTTAACTTTGTTACATCAGGTCAGTCACTTCTTCCTTTAAAATAAGTCAGAAATGAGAACTACTCCTGAATTAGCAGAAGCAAGCAACGGGGTCTCATATTTAATGGATATAAGATTAAGTCCTTACTACACTTGTTTCTTTACAGAAACTATTTAAATTACAGAGCTTCCTCTTGAGTAAGATGTTACAGAGGATAATGACAAAATGAACTTTCAAGCTATCAGCCAATGTTTGAATGCAATTCCTCAGGCATTATTCTATTTTGATTATTTTCTTCACCTGACACACCCCCTATGGATCGGTTTCATTCTGTTCAGGATCAAGAAGAAAGCACACAGGACACATTTTGAGGCATTTGGACAGATACAAAGATTACATTAATCTCATTTTCCAAGCATATGCTGTCTCTAGAAAGAAACCAGGAACTGGAAATCTCAGAGTGGAACATGAGTCTCCTGGAAAAACAGCAGGAACGTCTCATAAATAGGAACTCTCTGATACTGATCAACACAGTGGCAGAAAACTATTATATTTTTTGTCATGATCGGCAATATGTTCTCATTTCTGGGACGGTCTTACTTCCCTCAAGAAGAACTAAAGCCGTGTGCTTAAAATAGCTGAAAAACAGCTGTTGGATTTTTCACAGGAATGGGTTTTATCTTCATGCTACATATAATACAAACCACTCATTTGACTAATACATAGTTACATTTGCAGAAGACGGACCTTCATAATATCATCTTTCTTGCTAACGACAAATCAATAAAATATTCCCCCTCACGTAAGTTTTCATGTGCTTTTATTTTTTTATCACTATCATAAACATTTGCCATACAAGCAGCTCTACTCATATCCATGAAGTTTCCCACCTCCAGAATAATCTGAGCAGTTGAACCCTTAGCTGTAAATGGGGAAGACATTCTGATTTTGCCTCTTGTATAATCCCGTGGCAGTTCTAAGTTCCTCTAGTGACTGGAGAATGTACTAAAAAACCAGTACCTTACCTGAAGAACAGTTTTCAATTCTTGTACTTACCTCAGATTTCACCATCACTCAGGGATAAGCTATTTCAGTTTAGCTTTCTGTGTTAAAAGTTATTAGATTTGGCTTATATAATTTTAAAGTGTTTGAAAGGATTACATGTTACAGTTATCTTTCATAGATATAAATCAATGTCTATCAATCTTCAGTTAAAAGATATCGATTTACAATTTGAAAATGCATTTTCTATACGTTGCGAAAGTATTTAAGCCTTTGGAAAACAATTTCCTTATATGATGTCCCCCTGCTCCCTTCATTTAGAGGCAGATTGGTTTTTGGTTCACAATGCAGGTGCCTATAGGAGGAAATCTGCACTGATTCAATCATAAACAAAGCCACGGAGACGCTTCAGTCAGCAGCCATCAAAAGATTTATACAAAGGCTGGGAAAAAAACATGCACAACCTGGCAAGAGCTATCCCTATATAAAGAATCCTTTCAAAATCTGGGTTTTTTCTCCCCCTTAATAATTTCACCCATGAATATGGATCTCAGAAACCAGGGAATCTAAGCCTTCCTGTCCTGGGGCATGGGGACATGCAGAGAGGGAAGCAGCAAGGGAAATTCAAGTTCAAAATCATTCCATATGTATACTTTAAATAATACTTGAAAATAATCTTCTTTACGTCTCAAACTTTATTTAAACTAATCTGAGTTTTCATTTCACAGGTCTGTGTATTAAAACAAAACACGTTCCAAATACGTAGAAGGGATCTACCTGCCTCTCCTCTCCAGCACATCCTGTGAATGTGCTGCCGTGTTCCAGAGAAAGACTTTCCAAAGGTGGCAGGGCGAGCGCGACTGAATAGGGGAGCTTTGTCCTCTGAAGCTATCATTGTGTTGTCCCCGTTGCCCACAAATGCAGAGGGCAGGTGAGAATTGAATAGAAACAGACCGTGCAGTTGTAAAACCGGGTTCTTTATATATTTAATTTCGCAACTGAGTAACACCTCTCATTACAATTATCAGCTCACCGGCAGAAAGCTCCCCGGTGTGCTGTGCATATTTTCACAGGTTCATTTGTCTCCTCCTGTGGCATCAGTTCAAAAAGGTTCCTAAAGAAATTCCACTAACAACCATTTATATTTTGAGCCTTCAAAGCCAACGCTGAGCACAATGCAAGCGCTGGTAACCGATCTTTAGGTTTCAGTCCACAGACTTTTCACACTGGGAATAGATCCCATCTGTTTCCTCTTTATGCACCAGCCTTTGGAAAGCACAGATCTGGGAACTGCCTCCATACAGAGCAGAGCAGAGCTGGCGTTCCCTTCTGCAGAAAGAGCTCCATCATTACGGACAGCTTTCTCCTAAGGCTTCCTACTCCTCGTTTCTCCCTGATCTCTAAAAACACGATGCGGTTTTCTGGATGTGGGTCTTTTGGAGGGGGGTAAGGAGGGGGTCAGTTCTCTTTCCTTGCCCCTTGTTCTCCCTGCTTCCTTCTTTCTCGGCAGAGGTTTCCCTTTTTAAAAACCCTAACGCAGGGAACATTTCAATTTCAAGCCTCAACACCATCAACCACAAACAAACCCCCACTCCTGCTTTGGCACAAAAGCGTGAGACATTCCCCCCCACTCTCCTTCTCCAGCCAAGCTGCTCTCCAGATGGATGCTCCTGGCTCTCTCCGGGTCTATTCCCTTCACCTCTCTGCTCCCTGTCCCGGCGAGAGGGAAGGAGGAAGGCAGAGAGCAGGATTGTCTTTTGAGTAGGGGAAAACAGGACAGGGCAGGATGCTTCGATCCCAAGCAGCTCAGCACTACTGAACTCCTCAACTCCTTGCTTCGGGGACCTTCTCCTCCCCAAGCACCCTGCCCTCCTTTNCCCCTCCCCTCCAGCCCAACACCAGGCTCAGCTTTCCCCTAGACCCCCACGTCAGGGCCGTGTGTGTCCCCTTCACAGCTCCACAAACCAGGAGAAGGGGGTCCCGCTCAGACTCCGCAGCCCTGGCTCGGGTGCCCTATTCCCGGCTGGAGTCCCTCATCCTGGGCTTGGAGCCCCTAGTCCCGGCTCAGGTCCCCTATTCCCAGCCCCAGCTCCCATTCCCGTCTCGGCTTCCCCTATTCTCAGGCTGAGAGCCCCCTATTCCGACTCAGATCCCTCTATTCCAGGGCTTGGAGCCCCTAGTCCCGGCTCAGGTCCCCAGTTCCCATCCCCAGCTAGGGCACCCCCTGGCTCAGATCCCCCCCAATTCCCGTCTCGGGTTCCCCTATTCTCGGGCTCAGAGCCCCCTATTCCCACTCAGATCCCTCTATTCCAGGGCTCGGAGCCCCTATTCCTATCCCCGGAGCTCCCATTCCCAGCTCGGATCCCCCTATTCCCAGGCTCGGATTCCTCTATTCCCGCCTCAGATCCCCCTATTCCCTGGCTCGGATCCCCCCATTGCCGGGCTTGAATCCCTCTATTCCCGACTCGGATTCCTCTATTCCCGGCTTGAAGCNTATTCCCGGCTCGGATCCCTCTATTCCCGACTCGCATTCCTCTATTCCCGGCTTGAAGCCCTGATTCTCGGGCTTGGGAGCCCCCATTCTCCGGCTCGGAGCCCCCTATTCCCACCCCCGGAGTCCCCTATTCCCAGCTCAGATCCCCGTATTCCCTGGCTCGGATTCCCCTATTCCCGAGTTCGGATCCCCCATTCCCGGCTCAGATCCCTCTGTTCCCAGCTCGAATCCCCCTGTTCCCATCCCCGGATCCCCCATTCCCGGGCTCGGAGCCCCTATTCCCGACCTGGAGCTCCTATTCCCGTCTCGGATCCCCCCATTCCCCGGCTGGGATCCCCCATTCCCGGGCTGGGATCCCCGCTCCCCATCCCCTCACTCACTACTTGCAGAGCTGCTGCAGGCAGAGGTCCAGGCACTCTCCCTCCACCTCCTCCTCGGTGATGTGCTCGGAGAGCGGCCGGGGCAGCGCGGGCAGCGGCGGCGGCGGCGGCGCGGGGGGCCGGGGGTCGCCGGGCTCGCTCTCCCCC
>WAAB01025202.1:207546-237073 GCA_013389865.1 Piaya cayana
GTATGGGAGGTTCTCCAGCCCTCAGATCATCCTTGTAGCCTCCTCTGGCCCCGTTCCAACAGCTCTATCTCCTTCTTATGTTGAGGATTCCAGAACTGTACACAATACTCTGGATGAGTTCTGAAAAATGGCATAGCTTCTCCTGAAAGAATGTATCTTAAGTATATTTTTTTCAATATACAATTTACACATTTTCAATTTAACATTCATTTGTTTAGGAATGCCAGGGCTTGAGGAGTAAAAAACACTGCAGTTCTTTCTGGAGAGAGAGCCCACGGTTGCAGCTGCTGATGTCATTGCTGGGTTTTGTTTCTACTTTTTTAGGTTTGTGTGTACTGCATCATCAGTGAGTCACCGGCCTCGAGAGACGGCATGGCAATGCAGGTATCAAAAAAGCAGTTTTAAGCTCATGATTGTTTTTCACTAGCGATTCAGAGGCAGCTGGAGCTTCTAAGAAACCATAATCCAGACAATCTTAGCTTGAATATGATCTCAGTTCTAAAAATTTTAATATCTTGGGGACATAACAGCTAATTCTACAAGCTGTACGATCAAATTCATGTTGCATAACAAACAGCAACTAAGGCTGCCCGAGGAAAGGTTCAAAAGGCTTTTTCTTAAGTTTTTGTTAATCATATATTTATTTAGTTGTTTCAAACAGCACATGAGTATCTGAGAGCAATACATACTTCATGCTGAAACGTTAAAGTTACCAGATGTCCTTGATTCATCTTGGCAGTCCTCGTGTGCTTTTCATCATTTGTCTAACTGCAAAAGACACTAATTAAAATTAAATAGAGTAGAACTTTGTACTCGGGACGCTTTGTCGAGTTTTGGCACTGCGGTCGTTAGTATTGTTTTGCTTCAATATGAAATAAAGAGCTTATGGCTGCAAGCCATGCTGACATTTGTTTTGGGGAGGAAAGGTGAAAAACCATCCTTATTAACCTGCAGTGAAGGACATATGGAAACTGCGGGAGGCCCGGCTAAGTCAGGCAGCCAGGAGCCTCCGATCCCTTCTCTCTGTGGAGACAGTGGGGTGGGCAATTACCACAGAAGGCAGCCGCGCTGTTACTGATGCTTCCCAGAAAAGGGAGCTCTAAATACAATGTGTTATCAAGGAAAGCACTAATCTATGAGAAGCTATCGGGTACCATTGTGAAATGTTCTAGTTGAAGGAAGAAATGGTTTGTTATAAGTTGCTAATCTATTATGTATTTGAATATTATGTATAGTTTTTGTGATTTTAGAATTTAAATACAGGATTAGCTTGAATAATAACTTTTAGCTAGCCTGTGCCTGGATACTTACACTTAAATAAGGCCTTTTAATAAGGCTGCAGTTAGAAAGAATGAGAAAGAATGTGACTGTATCTAATGAAGCCAGATAAGGACTAGTGCAATGATAAGAGAAAGGAGAACCAGCTAGGGCCAGGTGCAACCTTGAAGAGATGCCCAAGGAGTCTAAGAGAAAGTGCAAGAAGGAGAGTGGAAAAGTTCATCTGTGAAGATGATCTACAGCCTTCATCCTGGGACCCCTGAAGGCCCCTGAGGGCAGAGCGTGTGCACCAAGGGGAGGAAACTTCTGTAAATAAATTCTGGGAACTGATTGTAACAGAGACACCTGTTCCAGGAACAGTGATGGATACGTGTGCTTGGAGTGTGCGTCGTCTTTGTGAGCGGTACTGGATGGTGCACGTGTGTTAGGTAAAGCGACCCCCTGTATGCCCCACATCCCATTGAAGGATGCCTTACTTAATAACCAAATTAGCATTAATTATTGAGTTTCCACACCATCGTCGTGTTCCCTAACTCTGGAAGCTATATTTAGAAGGCCTCGGTGTGCTCTGGATTGCTGAATAGCAGCACTGTGAATGGTTCCTAGGCGATGAGGTTAGGTGGATGGAATGGACTCACAATTCATAACATTTTGAGTCTGAACTCATTGGTTTGCAACATATTGTCAAATAGAAGATAAGACTTGCAGCTGACTTGAGAAGGAAACCGAAGAGTTTGCATCCTTCCTGACTTCATCACATTGTATCTTTTTTAAAAAAAGGTTTTCTAGTGTTGTTTTAGAAGAAATCTACTTTATTTTAGCCTGAAAATGATGTCTTCCTCTTTCTCATCTTGCTGGTGAGAAATAAGCAGGATCTGAGCGGGCCTTGGGGAGGTGACCTGAATTGTATGGAGTGCAAAATAAAAAAGTGTTTTTTAATTTTTTCGTCACCTTTGGCAGTGATTCCTGCACACTGACAAGCAGAAAACATGTAGGGCATTAAGAATGATTTGACAATATTTAATATACCTGTGATATACACTCCAATACCATACAGAAGAGTAACGGTAAAGCCCAGTGGTAAATAAATTGCCTTTCTAAAGTGATCTCTTAAAAACGTAGGTCTTCTGCAATAAACCAGAAGTAATTTTAGAAGCTATATTCTGTTTTCCTGGCCAGGTGAAACCACTAAAAACCCAAGTATTTCCAAGCCTTTGGCTGTTCTCATTTTGAAGGCACATCTACTGTTGAATGTCATGCGGTGTTTTTTATGGCATTATATATGAAATGATGCTTGTGATGCACCATTGAGAGAGATTAAAATTCTTTATATGTGTCTTTATGATCAATTTTGGTCACCTTGTGAATGTGGATATATGTGTTCTTTTCACAGCTCTTCAAGCTCAATGAGATAATCATTGTCCAGTTCACTATAATAATTTCAATTGCTCAAGTAAGAACAGTGAGAATTCAAAAGAACAGTGAGAAAGCTCTTGTTTACAAGCTGCATCAAACTCCAGGTAATTTTCTTATGTTCAGTCTTCCTTCAAAAAGCACAGTAACTTTTGTTACCATATTTCTACTGTCTCCTTTACCATAGCAAGTACTGAATTAGGGTATTCTTAAATACCAAAGTCCTTATCTCTATTTCTTTTTCTCACTTTTGTTTTCCAAAAGCTTTTGAGGTCAAACCAGCTTTTCCAGTTTAAAAGTCAAAGATTATTCTGAAATATGCATGTTCATTGCAAAACATGAGATTTCAGGCCTGAATCCCACTTCCAGCTGTCATGGAAATTTCCAGTCCCATTCCAAAGGAAAATTCCATTTTCAGCCTTCCATTCAAACCCCTGTTTGGCAACAGGGGTTCCTTTGAATAGCGAGAAACAGGGCATTAGTCCATGCCTATTTGGTTAGATTTGTAAATCTGTTGGAGAAAAGTATGTGGAATCATAGAGTCATGGAATGGTTTGGGTTGGAAGGGACCTTAAAGCCCATCCAGTTCAACCCCCTGTCATGGGCAGTGACACCTCCCACTAGATTAGGAGGCTCCAAGCCCCATCCAACCTGGCCTTGAACACCTCCAGGGATGGGGCAGCCACAACTTCCCTGGGCAGCCTGAGCTGGGGCCTCGCTACCCTCATCACAAAGAATTCCTTCCTAATGTCTAATCTAAATCTTTCCCCATTCCAATTTAGAGCCATTTGGCTCCGTTTAAGTCAATGGCAAGTAATTCTTGTAATAAAATGAACAGTATTAGCTATAACTCTTGAAGAATGACCTAGTAAAATACCTATTTTTCTATGCATCCTTTCAGTGTACGATCTAACTTTTTTACTGCTTATTTAGTAATTGAACTATTGCTTTTAATACCTTTTCTTATTCCTGTAGATGTAGTTGGAGCTCCATAGAGCTTAGACTCTCTGATAAATAGACAGTGCATATTGTACGAGTGTTTCTTGCTTGTAGGAAGCGAGACAGTAGCTTACAGTTTAGCAGCGGGTGCACTTGTGGGTGAAATTCAGAACTGGGAAGGGGGCCAGTTCCTGGTGATTTCATTCTTCAGCACAGAACATTAATGCACAAGTCTCGCGCTAGCCAAGGGAGCCAACTCTCCTGCCCCTAATCATCCAAAACGACTCAATGGCTGGAAGCCACAAGATGCTGAGTCTGCAGCCTGGGGAGCCAGGGCGAGGGGAAGCCCAGAAACAGGTCACAGCTGGCACCGGTTCCTGGAGCTGAGAGGAGGATGGGTGCGGAGGAGGACTGGGCAGGCTGCTCGGTGGCCTCTGACCCTGCCAGCTCCGGCAGCCGGTGGCTCACATTTCCCGGAGCCAGGCTCCTCTCAGCAGGGCCGTGGTGCTTGAACCCGTTGGTTACATTCCCCAGGTCTCATCCTGTAGAAAGAAGTATTGTTTTCCATATGTGCTGTGCTGCAGTACTTGTGTTCCTGCCCTGTGAGAGCTCCATTTGATTTCCCTAGCGTACTCTGTCTTAGAACAAGAGAGCACCAGACCATACTTCATAACTTAATCAAATATATTTCATGTTG
This sequence comes from Piaya cayana, assembly GCA_013389865.1. NCBI lineage: Eukaryota > Metazoa > Chordata > Aves > Cuculiformes > Coccyzidae > Piaya > Piaya cayana. Next base: position 211,874 of record WAAB01025202.1, read on the forward strand.
ATTTAGGATCTGTTAAAACAGTATAATACAGCTTCATGTGCCTTTACAATCATAGAATACTTTGGGTTGGAAGGGACCTTAAAGACCATCTAGTTCCAAGCCCCCTGTGATAGGCAGGGACATGTCCCACTAGATCAGTCAGTTATGATCCTGAGCACGTTAAAGCCCGTCTCTCCTGGGAAGCTGGAACACAATGACTTGTCCTCCCCGCTTACCTGTCATTGTTTGGTCAGAAAAAGGGTGGTGTTACAGCACAGCCAGTAAGGATTTTACCTTTGCTGTTAAATCCATGAAATGTTTTCAAATAAAGCTGACCCTAAGTTTAATCTTCCCAAACTAGCTAAAGGAATGGTAACTGAAATGCAACAGAAGAACAGATGTTATATTTTAAAAGTTTTTGTCTCAGCACTCTGTTCAACATCCACATTAGCAGCTGAATCTCCTTCCACATGAGTCAACCAGTTTGTAATTCACTTCGATACGAGAGCGTTTGGGTGCACAACTTGAATCTTGGCTGAATGTTCTTACCTTCAGCTCAGCTACTTCTGTTTTCTTCAAATTATTCTAGTCAGCAGCTAGTGGGTTTCACAATGTTTCATAATGTGAAAGGTACAGAACACAAAGTCAGGAAGAAACAAACTGTTCTTTTCCCCATCCCTGGAGGAGTTCAAGGCCAGGTTGGATGGGGCTTGAGCAGCCCGATCCAGTGGGAGGTGTCCCTGCCCATGGCAGAGGAGTTGGAACTGGATGATCTTCAAGGTCCCTTCCAACCCAAACTATTCTATGATTCTGCTCTATTCTATCCAAACTAAAAATTATCAAAGCAGGACTCTGGGCTTGAGAAGAATTATCCTGTGACCACAGTGTTTTCCTGTTGCCAAGCCCTGCGGTTGATGCTGTATTCTTGTTGTGGTGATGGAGTAGGTTCCTACACTTTAAGTAAATGTTATCCCTACAAAATGGAATAATTCTGAACTCTGCATGATTGCTAAAGCTCTTGGCTTTCAGAAAGCGGAGACTTAAGCAGCAAATCAACCAACCTACTTTTTTTTTATTCAGTTCCGTGACGCTGGCAAGTTAGAACCTTTCTGTCTGCGTGGTCGTAATGTGCCCCTCACTGTTGTGTGCTGATGCTGTGAAATGCAAGAGAATTCCAGGCACACGTACGCAAATACCAGCTCGTATCATAAGATTTATTGGTGAGGCGATGGTCAAATTCTTTCTTTATATGCAGTTCTAAGCCTGGAACGGCTTCCTTGTCTCCAGCAGATGAGAATGAAATCTGGCTCATTTAATCTAATTTTGTCTCCGCCAACAGATCCCTCTCTCCAGTTCTGGTCTGCAGAGCTGATTTTTGTAATAGCTTCGATGTGAAAAAAAAAAAATTAAAATTCTCAGCATAGAGAGCCTGCGATGCTCCCTTTGGATGTTGTGTAACTCCCACCGTTAACCAGTAACTACACAATCATTTTATTTTGATAACGATGCCTGTAATACTGGAAGTTCTAACATTTACTTAGACAAAACAATTTATCTTGGTATGACAGGATCAGCATCTCAGCTGGGGCTGCCGCTACAAACAAAATAAAACCCCACAGTCAGCTGAAATTAATAGTGTATTGGAGACGTCCTCACTCCCCTCACACACAGAAGAACGTGGCGAGGGTATTAAATCAGAACACAATGAATTGAGAGAAGCTTATTTTTCCATGAATATCAAACACATTAGGTAGCAGCTATCACTCGTAACCAGCAGGGCGTCTTAAAACACTGCTACAACACTCTTAATGGATGGTTTTCCTTGTGGCTGCGTAGGCATGTGCGCTGCGCTGGCTCCCCCCCTCCTCTTGCTCTGCAACACGTAGGAAGCTATTATTCCCAAATGGAGAATTTGCTTGCTGACATCACATGCGGTAGGATCCTTTTGTTTGCCTGTGTCTCCTGCATTGAAATGTTTGTCTGAGTCACAAACCCCGCCGGTGTTCCTCCTCCTTTGTCACGCTTGCTCAAGAGCTTCACCCTGACTCACAGTTTTTAAAATTTCAACGCAGCCCAGTTTGCTGCACGACAATTGAATATTTTCCCTTTTAATATTTCATTATGTCACCTCTATCTAAACACCATAATGATCCAGAAATCACTGCCACTTTTTTTTGCAGCTTCTTGTTTAGAGATGGTTTGTGACTTGGATTCAGCACTGAATTCTGTTGCAAGGCAAAGCCAGTTTAGAGTTGCTAAATTAAAATTTAAAGATAGTGACTCCCACAACTCGAATTCTCCATTGAGCCTCGCTGGCTGAGTTCCTGAGTTACAATGTTATCGAGCACCATGCCAGAAAGGGGTACACGTCTGCATGTGTACAGACAAACACTTCTCATAATTGAAGTAATTACTATTTTGCACTGCAGTACCTTTCTTCTCCTCTAATTATCTTATCGATTTGTTTTCTCTTAATAAAAGGATGAGAAAATGCTGCTGTATTTTGAGCGTACACCCATTCTTTCATTGGGGTTAGATTCTGGAGCTGCTTATACATTGCTGGGGTGTAAGAACCCTCGATTAAAGCCACAAACAAAACAGATACTGATTACAGAAGCTCATTCCAAATGCTTTAGTAAAAGAAGAACATGGAAGCTACAGGCTATAAAGCATTTGGTTCAAGCTCAAGTGAGGGTAAAATATTCTTATTAAGACAGGAATGTAAAATTACCATGCCGGATTAAATCCTTTGTCCTTCAGATCTGGTCTTTCTTCTCTATTGTTGCCATTTTAAGACAAATGAGAAGTTCAAAACAGTGCTTTGATTGTCCTTGATCAGGGACTTTGCGGTAGGTAAAGGCTAATGCCCCGATCTAGCATAGAATTTAAGGGTGTATTTCTCTTAAAGTACCCCTCAGCAGCTCTGCTGCCTCCTGCCCTGCTCCAAGGCATGCGAGCAGGCTGCTCCTCAACATTCAGGTACACACAGAACCATCAAGACCTGTGTCACTAAATGTGCTGTATGAGATGCTCACATTTTTCTGTTTATTTTACCCAGAGCAAAAGCAGCAGTTGCATTCCCCCCGAAACTCTGAGCTTTCTTCTTTTAGAAAACAGATTTTTATTACAAAAGTAAAACTCTGCCATACACAAAGGACTTTCCTGCATATTGCAGTCTTAATATTAAAATAATGTTCAGAGCAGGAACTTTATCTACCTTTGGTTGCATGTTCACTACAGAACTGCTCTCACGTAGCACACATTTTTTTGAACATTCCACTTCTGCTACTGTTCCTCTTCTTGCCGTGCCCGTTTGCGAGGGTTCATTTCAGTCTCTTCTGCCTTCTGAGGGACAGCTGGAGGCTGCATGTCTCGGAAGCCGTGGGACTGGAACATATAAGCGAAACCATGTGATAACACTTCTGTGGATATAAAGCATGAGTAACCGGTTCCCAGAAGATCAGAATAAGGTATGATGCTGCCATTTATTTTAGATGAGCAGCCACAGAATGTTTACAGACCGGGCTAAGCTCAGAACTGCAAGCTTTTCAACACACAAGCCAACTAATAACTGTGCCTCCTCCTTTTCTTTTCTAAAGACAGTCTTATTTTCACCATCCAGGCTATTGTTTTCATTTTACCTCTAAGCCCCCCAATAGCTATGAAGCTCTGCTTCTCTGTAAATTAACTTATGTTGCCTATTTAAATAAATTAAAAGCCAAATCCTGCGGCCCTTATTGCAGCTCCCACAGAAGCAGGAAGATGACTGGATTAATTGCCTCAGTCATTTTCAGAAACAAAACTGTGAATTTCTAAAACCTAGGATATTTTTGTTTCATGTAGCTACTTAATGAACCAAAAACATCAATGAGACATTGTGAAAGAACAGTGTATCTGAATCAGGCTGGAGACTGCCAAGACTGTCCAGCATAGTAATTTATGGGACACAATGGGATGAGAACCTCTAACTGCCAAGAACTAAATGTAGAAGTGAAAACTAGATGCTGCTGCTCAGGAGAGAGCTCAAAGTGATCTGTTTGGCTTGGTACCATTCGTATTTTCTGTTACCGTAGCTCACAAAATAATGACTTTAAAAGATTTTAAAACAGGAAAGGTCTGGAAAAACAGTTTGGTAAACATGTCGTCAGTGCTGACAGAGATACTGAGACGTGGAGCCGGCAACTGCCTTCCCATCTCCAGACAAACTCACTGCTGGGAGCTCTGTGAAGACTCCCACTGCTGTGCAGGCTTAGAGAGGAAAGGGAGTTAATCAGAAAGAGAAATTGCTTCAAGGATCCTAAATGCTCAGGTGGAGACAAAGCAGGGATGAGACTGTCTCAGGGAAGCCGATGGTTTAGGCTGGTGCAGCGTGACAAAGCAGGCAGAGTTACTATCATCCGCGTGACCTCTAAAATGCCAGCGCGTCCCACACCAAGATCGATCCAAAACAAAACCCAACCAAAATGCTTTGCTTAAGTCTCCCGTCTCTGTATTTCTATTTGTAAGTGCCTCACCTCACACAGTTTGCTATGTTTGTAAGGGAACAAACAGCAAGAGATGCCACAAGGGCAGAATTTGCGCAGTCCCCCTGCTATTATAAGCAACTCAAGTGTTTTTCTAAATAGCGTAATGGGGAATCTTCGAGTTTAGTGTTTCACTGCTGCTTACATCTAATCTCTGCCATTTCCCTTAGGCACAAAGGTGGATCTGTAGCCAAGACTCCACTTAACCCAGCACGCTAGGCTCCCAGCAAAAACATTCCAATGGTTTTAAAGGCCAAAACACGATAAAGCAGGCTGCTTAGTATGGATGTTTTGCATTTAGTTAAAGGTATGTACCTTCTGGGCACAGCGCCTTGAAAATACAAGAATTCTGTGCGTATTTGTAAAGCTTGTTAGCAGTTTTTAGATGGTGAGAACATGGCTAATGGATCCAAAGACAGCTCAGATACTCTACAGTCATTTCCAATTGTTCTTTAATGTCTTCTGGCGTCTACAGACTGCACTGGGATTGACAAAGGTGGGTGGCTTTATCAAGGCCAGGTTGGATGGGGCTTGGAGCCCCTGATCCAGTAGGAGGTATCCCTGCCCATCGCAGGGGTTGGAACTGGATGGGCTTTAAGGTCCTTTCTTTAAGGTCCTAGAATCATTGTAGAATTCTATGATTCTACAACTTGAGCTGGATTCTCCTTGCTGGCCTGGCAGACCTTTCACATTTCAGGGAAACTCTCCTATGAATCTATGGGACACTGATAATTCCTACCCAGAGGAAGGTCCTGGGTCTCCATCTTTCACAACGAAACAATCAGGCCACACTAACCTGGGAAATTTAGGTGAATCGCATGATCTTACTCCTTTGTGCAGAAATCAACTTACATCTTTATACTCTGCATTTAAGAATGAATCCTTATCCTCCCTTTCATTTGATAGGTGTTCCACAGCTTCCACACTTGCTCAGCGTGGGGACCAGCTGGTCAGTGTGCTGGGAAAGACCTGGAGCTTGGTCACTATGTTACACGCTTTATCAGCAGAGAAGCACTGAAAAGCCCATTTGTCAATGGCACTGAAGTATCTAATTTGCATAAGCCTGAACATCTTTGAGGATCTAGGCTTGAGGAATTCATTATTTTTTTAATTATCTTTTTTTGCATGCTGGTTATACATAGCTGTGCTGGATCAGATTTGGAAACACTGAACATGTATTTACATTTCCAGTTTAACTACGGATATGGGAACGAGAAACGATAACAACAGACTGTTACCAGACTTGAATTTCATGAAAGAAACAGGGATAATACATTTTTTTACTTAGAGAAACCGTCTGCTGAAACAGCTCAACAGGATTAAGATTATCCCTGTGTTTTTTTCCCTTAAGTTTTAACTAATCTTTGATTAGGATACACACTGAACTATATTTCAAGATTGTGTGCATTCACATGGAAGAAGAGAGCATAGCTGTTTTATAATGCATATAAAGCTGAAAGGAAAAGGCAATTAAACTGTCTAAGAAAAAAAAATAAAACATCTGTCAGCTGGAGAGAAAGGGCTGCACTCTCACATCATGATCCAAACAACCTTGGAATGCAGCTCCAATTTACCCTTCCAGTCTTTACAGAACTACGAATAACCATATATTTGCAGTATTTCTTCTGTCCAGGTGACTATATTAAAGAGTGAAAAAAACCCAAACCTGTTCAACAGTTTGAAGATTTAATCTTATGGCAGCATTAAATTCTGCAGGAGGTGCTATGGCAACGTGTTTCCATGAGGACACGTAGCGAATGGTTATGGCAGGTACCTATGTATCTGACATTGGAAGATAGGAGAGTTGAGTGGTGGGGTTTTTTAAAACCTAAATACAGATGGTATGTATCCTCATTAATATGTATCTAAGCCCTCCACAAAAGGATATAATCGCAGGATTTAACAAGGGATAAATAAGGACTCCAGCCATAAGCTGGAAGCCCCTCGTATGAGTGACGGTAGAGAAAAATCCGTATAATATTGGCCGATCACAGCATCAGAGGTAGGACTGAGCTATGAGAGAGATAAACACAACCCAGGTTATATCAGGCAATGCACTTAAAGCAGAGATATGAAAATATGTACGGCACAGAGCACTGGTGAGACCTCTGGGATGTCACGTATGATTTTGGTCACCCTTGTCCTGAAAAGATAAACTCGGCTGGAACAGATGCAGGGAAGAGCCACTAGGGAAAGAACAACCCAGCTGACGAGAGAGAAAGCAATCTGGCTTGTTCAAGTCTCCTGAAATGAAGGCTAAGAGAGGGCATGATTGTTCTCTGTAATTGCACTCGGGCCAAAAGTTAACATCAAGGGCAGCTAAAACAAGCAGTACTAGCACACGGACAGATGGGGACAGGCTGCCTGTACATTTTATCTGGACATCAAAATGTTGTAACTCTATGGGGACTAACATACTGGGTCATTTTCTTAAGAGAAAAGGTGCAAAACACTCATAAACCCAGAGACAGCTCAGTATCACCAGTTACCTTCAGAAGGCAGCTGAAAGGCAACGCTAAGAAAGCAAACAGATCTGTCTGTGTGTCTGAAAATTCCTTTACAGCTGACAATTTGCTCCCATCTCTGTATCTCCATCCCAAAAGAAATACTAACCGTAATGCGATACGGTACGGTTGACTCCTTGTGACTCGGTGACTTGTACAATGTTGCCAACCTGGTTAAAGGAAAACCAGATAATTATGATTAGTGAATGCATTAATAAAAATCAGAGTAACGAAATGACCAGACCCAAGTTTTCCCACAATCAAGGGGCTGGAGACCAGTGGAATTCTTAGGTAGATTAAACCTGGGAGGCCAAATTCCCATCCTTACATGACCTGTTAGCTCAAATGCAATGCAGGCCTAGCCAAAAAGAGTGAACGATTAATTAGCCTCGTTTCATCACTGCATTTGATCACAATTTGGGGACAATATTCATTATTAATTAATTCCAAAAGCCATTTTCTTAAAATGCAAACAAAAAGGGTTTTGAGCACATCTCTTTCCTGCTCCATTAAGCAATCTTTTGTTCCTTGACCTCTCAGGGCTGGAAGACAGATACCTTCAAGAGTTCAAATACTTCCTAGGGAGGGTTTTTTTTCTAGAGATTTCACAAGCCTGTCAATATAACCTGGTAGATGGAGAATAAGGTGCTCTATTTCTAAGCCTGACTGTGCCGCTTGACATTCAGCATAACCTTGAGAGAATCGTTTCCCTTGTATTTCTCCTCCAACACTTCCCTGATTCTGTGCAGTTCGACTCTAAGTGATGCGTCTTGATTTGTGATTATACAGCACCCACCCCAATAGATGCCTGCACGTTATAGACAGGAGAGGGCCAAGCAGCTGAAAAGTAAAGGATTTTTCAGCCAGTCAGCACTGTGCCCAGCACCCTAAAACTTAAACTTACAGAAAGCAAATGCAGCAAGCGTTCTGCTCTCTGTTTCAAGACACCCTGCCAACGATCCTGTTAATTATTTCTGGGGGGTTTTTTCCTCCCTGAGGTGCCATTCTATTAGAGAGCACGTAATTACAGCCTGAGGAATGCTGCCACTTTGTATTAGCTACACAGGGAATTCCTCAGAACATTGAAGTGGTGGGTGATACTTCACAAACCAGCCTGAACCTGAAGGTGCAGAAGCCACGCTCACAGCTCCACATGCCTCTGACTCAATAGAGTCTTTCCTCAAACAGTAAGAACCCTTATAATTAAGCTCTGACGTTTTCAGCAGTAGAGAGACAGGTACCATATTGGGACTAAGCACAACCTGGAGAAAAAAAAAAGGACAAACAGATTCTCTACTGGTCATCTTTGTGCCTCGATAAGCTAACCCAAACCCAACAAATGCACAATGGATCATCAGGTATAGGGAGTTCATGTAAAAATGCCACAGCATTAGTTATTTCTCCTTTTTTTACAGACAGGCAGTTATAATTGGAATTGCTCTGCAGGGCCTGCTCCATATTAGGTGCATATTTAGAACAGTAAATAGAACATGTTTGTCTCTCTCTGGCTTGCTTTCCAGAACCTGTATCTGCAACCTTCCGAGCTGTGTTGCAGGGTGGGGAAAAAAAAAAGGCTCTTTACTATTGATATATAAAATTAACTTTTGTTCACTCTGCAATCATGACGTTGATGCAACTTGTGTCTTATGAAGGCTGTTAACTAATCAGTGATGGTAATTTAATTCCAAATTAAACAGCCTGCTGTAATCACTCTGCATTGCCTTCTAACTTAGAATGTAAAAAGCAAAGCTGCGCAAGAAAGTGTCACCGCATTTCTCTTTCAAGTTTAACAAGCAGAACTACGCACAACAACATTCCAGAAGCAGTTTTGTTGGCTGTTTGCAGAAGATTAGGGAATTGAAGGAAGGCGTCTTAATCTCAAGTTGCTGCATTGTGGACAGGACAAATAACTGACCAGGAAAGAGAAGTGAGCTTGCAATATAGCGGAGAGGGGAAAAAAGAACCAGGAAACAGAAAAGATCTCACTGCAACAGACAGAACTTCATACTGTTTATAGAAGGGTCATCTTCATTCCTCTGGGCTTCTAAAATCATCCTCCATAGGTTGTCTCTCTCTCTACAGGTCCCTGTAACTCGGTACCTGCACAGCTGTCTGGTTTTGCAGAACCATCCTGCATTTGAAAGGAGAAAGGCCCAGAGGCTGCCAGGGAGATTCAGGGTCAGGAGGCCTCTGGTCTGTCCTCCCAAGAGCTACCATCTAGGTGGAAAACCACTTTTGGGATCTTTGGCTTTGGACTGATTGAAAGACCAGAGCAAAGAACTTCTCCTTCCTGCTTACAAAATACAGATCATTAAAAAAAAACCAAATTTCCACTCAGCCCCCAGATCTTAAACTCTTGTGTCTGAGCAACTGACATTAGAATCATAGAATCATTAGGTTGGAAAAGACCTTTGATATCATCAACTCCTATTAGGATGTTAGACTTTGATGTGCCATGGCTTCTTGTCAGAAAGCTCGTACAGTACCACAGCAAGCTGACCATGGGGAAAGAGCATGACAGTTCAGCCCACGCTGTCTTAGGCTGGGCCAGAAAGCTCTTCTTGAGACTCAGCAGCCTGGGACATGGTAGACAGAAGCCAGAAGTCAAATTCGAACCCCTGCTTGGCCACTATAGTCAGGCTGAGAAAAATTCTCAGATGTCACACTCGTCAGTATTATGCACTTTACGTTTTCACTCACCTCTGACTGTTGTCCCAGTGAAAGATCAAACGGATGGTAGCAGCATGTCCCCAGCTCTCTCCTGGGTGACACAGAATGACAGGCCATTTTATTTATCTGCTAGGACAGCAGCAGCATCAGTCAACTGAACTGAAACGAGACCAGTCTTCAAAGAAAACCCCACGATTTAAACACGCACACCTTTCTTGCAGTAACAAATCACATCTTTATATGTAAGGATTTCACAACGAGTTTATCAAATATACCGAGACAAGAAATATCCTTTGTACTCACGCTGTGCTTTATAGACAGCTTGATGCGATACTTCTATCTTTGTAAAGACTTTATAAATACCTAACAAAGCACAGGCACCAGATAAATCTTGAAAAAAGGCAGCGTGAAGAAAAGATTTTTCTAATTACTACTGAAGAAGTCTAGTGAGTATGCCTAAATCCTCCTTCAAATTGCAATATTCTGTCTCTCACACATAATTATGAGCAAACATCGCTCCCTTTGGGATACAAGCTTTGGGAGAAAGCAAATGATTATTAAAAGTATTAAGGGCCCCTGAAGCAGTCTTCTGCTTCTGATGGCAAAATGCAGAAGAACACAACCAAAAACAAGGGGCGAGGAGGCACGGTGGAGAGAGAGAAAGAAGGAAGTTTGGATTGTTATTGCCACTGTTTCAGTTTACGCCTGACCACAAACTCAATTTACAAACAGCGTTATTGGGTGCTTTCCTCTGTTTATTCCAGGAGGCAATCAGTGGTCCGGAGACAGACTGCATTTTAAAACAGGCATTTTGGTTACGTGCTGCAAGCTTCTCCTCATCACCTGCCCACAGCCCTGTAACCTCTGAATCACTTGTTGCTCTCCATCATCTCACCAGCCCCGCATACTCCACGCGCTTTGGTATTCGTTAGAGCATAGAGAACAAAAGAAACAATTCAGCTGTTATGAAGACCTAGACCCTCCAGGCATCCTGCCAGAGCTTGCTGCTCTCTATCTAAGTTGAGATTAAAGATTTTGGCTATCAGAGACGGTTCTGAGTCAGAGATCAAAACATATTTTACAATGGGTACAAATTCCACACCAGAATGTTTCCAACTGTATCGAATATGGGAGAGAAATCTACTGTAAAATGAGATATTTCTGAGGTAAACTGGTAGTAGATTAATATTTGACCTCCTTTCTAATATATCCAACAGAAATGTCTCAGAACACCCAGCTTAGCTATCACTAGTGGGAAAGCTGTCCCCTTCATAAATCTCTTGATTTAATACCTTGCAGCATCTGTGCTGCCTTTTTTTTTAATAATTAAGAATTCCCCTTCTGCAAGGAAGCTAAAAAAGAGTTTTGAGATTAATGCTCTTGTGAAATCTTAGAAAATGCTGTTTCTAAGATTTATCAATCAATGGAGAAAAAAGCTATTTAGGGGAGGCAATAGGATTGATTTTGCTTGGGGTTTTCTCAGTAGTCCCTTTGGCTCTAGTCAACCACAGGAGTAGGAGGCTCTTTAGCCTCTATGATGAGACTGTTGGAATAGCCTCCCTTCAGAATTGGCCATAAACATCACCTGGTAAGCCACCAGCTCAACACTTGCACCGAGTTTGTGAAATAAATTCCCATCAAAATGAAAACAGCTTTGTACCAAATGCTCAACTTGAGATATCACTGTTTGGCATGAGAGAAATGTCTCTTGGCTTAAATATTTTACCAACTGGTACAAAGTTTCATTTTTGCAAGACCACACACTGCTTGGTTTAACAATACTAAGTGGTTAGACACATTCTCTTGAGAACCACAAGCAGCTTATGGTCAGTATGAGGCTGTGTTAAATTCATAGAATCCTAGAATGGTTTGGGTTGGAAGGGACCTTAAAGATCATCCAGTTCCAACCCCGCTGCCATGGGCAGGGACACCTCCTACTGGATCAGGGGCTCCAAGCCCCATCCAGCCTGGCCTTGAATCCTTCCAGGGATGGAGCAGCCACAGCTTCCCTGGGCAACCTGTTCCAGGGTCTCCCCACTCTCATAGTGAAGAAATCCCTCCTTATTTCTAGTCTAAATCTGCCCCTCTCCAGTTTATAGTATTAAACATTAGTAAAAGAAAATGTGCAAGACAACGCCTGATCTCCTTGAATTACAACCTACTCTGAATATTTCCATGTTCTCCACTATCCCTATGAGTCAATGAACACAACAGCTCTCAAACAGCACTGGCTATTGAAAAAAAGATCAAATCTATCAGCTTTAATTGAGGTTGCAGCCAGAACGGCTGCCAAAAATAATACATCAGAGAGCAAAAAAATGACAAAAAGGGTCAGATACTGGAAGCTGGGTCTTTATCTGCATACACAGCTCAAAATTCCACATTCTTCACGTTCTCCACATTCTCAAAGGAGATGGTCTGTCTCCGTTCATTTTATATTTCATCTGTGCCGAACGGTTCGATGCCTGTACAGACTGAGAACATCTTTGCCCTTGTACCGTCCCCTCCTCCCTCCTCCCCTCCCCAACGAGGGAATCATTACTTAGTTCACAGACACTGAAGCTGTGGACAGATAATTTGTGCCCTTTAAGTGCACCATAAAATACAAAGTTACAACCTGAAATAAGATTTAAAGAGGAGCTTTTTCTTAATTTGTCAGAATCTCTACTTCAGAAGAACTGCTGTTTTCCCCTGTGACCGCAGCACAAGAGGCACCCAGCTCAGTACAGGGTAAAACAGAGCAGCCCATAAAATTCACTTAAACTCACTATGGTCAGGCTGTAGTTGAGGATCCCACAGAGCAATTCCCTCTGCATCAGAACTGGAGAGAGCAATGGGTAGAGAGTTCCAGCTCTGCAGCAAATATAAAATGCCTTTGCGAATAATAAATGGAACATGCTCAACTGTAATGGCAAAATAAAGAATTTAAACTGTTTTGGAAAGGCACTGAATGATTCTCAGGGAATTTAGGAAACTGCAGCGTCATTCGAGGTGTGCAACCATTAAGCTGTCTTCGCCTCTTAGTGCTTTAACCTGTTCATCACCACATTCCTGCTAGAAGTTTCTGCCCTTAGTTTTACCCCTGCGTTTCTTTTTCCACACTCATTCACCAGCCAATTTCAGTCTAAATCACCTGATTTATCAGAGGTTTCCTTATTATTTTAATAGCTCAAGCTTATCTGCACACTTTTAGCAGAGATGGACTGGGAGACAATCACATAAAGAGCTCAGGCAGCATGCAGGATGCAGCAGTGACCTCCAGCAGGGGTTGGTGGCCTCCTTAGCTGACACAGCTGCCGCTGGAACAGAGGCATCTCCGCAGCCTGCGATCCTCAGGGGGAGGCTGCAATGCACTAGCTGCACGTCTAAAAACCTACTTACTCAAGACTCCTCAGTGCTTCCCCACAACGAGGGATTCAGTCTTCTTAAGAAATACTGACAGACCTAATATTAAAGTTGAGTATTAAAAATGTTGGTTTAAAAATGAAAGAAAAAAAAGTCCAGCAACGCTCTCCATCTGTGGCTTTCTGTAGTTGTAAAATGTGATGACTTTTAAACATACTAAGGAAGAATTTCTTTGCTATGAGTGAGGGACTGAAACATGCTGCCCAGGCAAGCTGTGGCTGCCTCATCACTGGAGGGGCTCAAGGCCAGGTTGGATGGGGCTTGGAGCCTGATCCAGTGGGAGGTGTCCCTGCCCATGGCAGCAGGGGTGGAACTGGATGGGCTTTAAGGTCCCTTCCAACCCAAACTATTCTGTGATGCTACTGGTAACATTAAAAAAATCCAACCAGGATTCTAATCTGCACAACGTGTTTGAGTTTAGAGTAAAACTTGATAGGTGTTAACGGCAATCCCAAGGCTGACATAGATAAGCACCAAATTGCACAACGCTGGCAGTTCCAGACGGGTCTGTTTCACTACAGATTCCCCTAAACTGCAGAAATTCAACAACTGATTTCATTTTCCTCACACATGATACCAAAAGAAAGGAAGTCATAGATTTGAAGATTAACTCAGTTTTCAACTCACAAGCTCAACACCTACCTAAAGCGGGTACCAACATGGACTGGCTTTGTCCAATCCTTGTTGTCATTTGGTTTGTCAGAACAACCTAAAAGAGGAGACAGAAGCAAACAAACATGAAAATCTCCAGGAAAGAGCCATATTGAGAGGGAAAAGAGGCATTATTCAAAAAGCATCGAGCAATAAAGTAATTGCTCACAAAACTGTTGCTGACTGTAACAAAGCTTCCATGTTAATGAGAAGAAACTGTAAAAGTGCCTTTTTTTCCCTCAAAAATCAAAACAAGAGCACCTTGCAAAATATATTTTCAGTCTACACAGAAGGTAGATTCCTTGCATTCAAAGCTTTAAAGGAACCTAAATTTCTCTCTTCCCAAGGGATGCAAACCCTGCACAACTGGTACCTTCCACCATACTTGTACTAAATGCTCTTTGGATCAATAGATGCACACAGCTTGTACTAGCCCTCTACAAATAGATAGATTTCAGTCACCGTGGCATAAATGAACTTGGTGGTGCTGCTCAAAGCATGTATAAGCCCAGTGATTAACAGAATTTCTGCACCTTGTAGTCTAAAAATGCGCAAGTGGGTACAATACAAAGCAGAATGAAAGTGAACAGACAGAGCGGGGGAGTGTTTTCGCAGCACGAATCACTCGTAGGAGGTTCACAGACAGTCTAGGTTAGATCCCTGGTAGAAGTGGGGGTGGCTGAGACAGAAAAGAGCCAGGAATATTAATTGCAGAGATCATTTAAAATGAAAAATAAAAAAACCTGTACCTATCCTAAACCCTAGGGGGTTTCATTGTTTAACATTCTTGTATGATTCTCACTTTGAACAGTTAGAAAAGTGTGCGTGAGCAAGCGATTCCACCGAGCACACAGGGCACACCCCAAAATATTTACAGTCTCAAAAAAATTATATATATAGCATATTTTAGAGAAGCAACTCATTGTATATGGATGCCAGCAGCTCCAAATAGGCTCCCCATCTCAGTATTGGAGAAGGGCTGGTCTGGGCATCCCAGCACAACCAGGTTTAGAAACAAACTTGCTTCCTACCACACTAGAGCATTCCGAGCACCCAGCTTTGTGTCTGACAAGTCACCTCTGGCACACGAGCTGGATTTAGACCACTCAGAAGCTCCGTGGAACCAAGTCAATAACTACCAAGGGGACCACTCCAAGCTAAATAATTTCCGAAGCTCTTGTGACCGATCACTTCTTCAGCAAGTGTTTATTTAGCATTGGTAGTAAACCGCTCACTTGTTCAATAGAAATAAGTTACGTGTTTCCCTTGAGCAAAGCAAAAAAAAAAAGACTGTGCAATGACAACCGCTGCTGTTCAAGGTCACCAGGTACCCGGTTTATGTATGAAAGCACTCAGTCAACTGGAGGCTGTGCAAATCAAGCTGTCACATAACATTTGTCTCCCTCGGTGTGGGCACCAGCAGGAAGCAGCTTGATAATTCACGTCAGGGCACGCGCGAGCGTAGCTCTCAGCAGCGAAGCACAATCACCTGCGCCAGGCGGAACGCAGCGCCGTGCTCTCTCCCTTCCTGCAGCTATCGGAGGGAGCACGAGGGGAGGCTTATTTTTAGCAGTTACATACAAAAGCCAATTGCGCCGGAGAGTAGGGGGTGACAAGGCTGCAAGTCACCTGGAAACAGTTACAGGCACAAGCACCATTTTGAGAGCTCCAATTCCTGAACAAGGCTGTTCCATGCTGGTTTTACAGACTTGCTGAAACAACTTCTGGAACGCAGGAAGCTTCCCAGTGCCATCTGCTGGCTACGCCACTGCTCACTCGCTGGCCTCCAGATTGGCGTAAATGATGGAGAAACAATGCCCAGGGAGGGAGCGATGCCTTTCCATGGATGCCAAGAGGATGCCAAAAGAGCAGATAAAGTGGTTTTCCTCCCTAAGAACAGCTCCTCCAATAAGCCAGTATTTCATTTTCAAACAAAAAGTGGAAAATTATGTTGGAACTGCTAAATATATTTTAATGCATGGGCTTAGTAAGTAAAAGCTCATCAAAGAAGCATTCCTTGGTCAAACAAATGACTAAAGATGATGTGAAACAAGATGAACTGATATAGAATCATAGAATCATAGAATCATAGAATCATAGAATCATAGAATCATAGAATCATAGAATCATAGAATCATAGAATCATAGAATCATAGAATCATAGAATAATAGAATCATAGAATCATAGAATCACCAGGTTGGAAGAGACCCATTGGATCATTGACTCCAACAGTTCCTATCAAACACTAAACCATTTAATCATAATTTTTATCATTTAATTAAGATCCACAGGATGCTATTAATGCAAATTTTGCTTATTTTAGCAAGTCTACAAATTTTCTACCTGAACAATTTTGCCTGGGCAGTCGATCTGTATTTACTGACCAAACTGGCAAACGGGAACGTGGAGGACATACTTGTAGGTTTATTTTGTTATTTACTGACAACCATAAATCACATCTGCTTAATTCTATGCAACGTATTTATCATCTTTATGTGATTTAAACCTGCCCCAGACTTACCGCTGCCTTATGGTCATTGGCTATGATGATCAGCCGCTGCGCCAGCCCATTCAAAAGCCTGGTCCGAAGCGAGAGGTCCTCGAAGTCGTGGCGAAAAGGAAACGCAATTCCATCAATTACCACCAGTCGGACCTAAATATGGAAGGAAAGGAAAAACTACCATCGCTGCCCTACAAACCAACCACAAAAAGCAGTAAAAAACTCTTTTTAAGAACATTTTATATAAGATGATGACAATACTCAGAGGTGCCTGACAGCGTAACACCTATTGTCTCTCTATCAGAGACAATCAGCACTCCAGGAGAGGGCAGGGTGAAGAGCCTCGAGCTCCAAACACGCTAGAACACTCGCTAAGTGCAATACTGCGTTATGTATAGATACTGGCTCAGACCACCACTGCACTAGCTTACAATAAAACGCTGCAGGAAGCTCTCCCATGAATTAACTCAGCACAGAGCTGCCCTTCCCTCTGTTTCCAGTTTCAGAGCTCGCTCACTCACAGCTTTATCTCTGCAGCACCTGGCACAGAACGCAAAATAACAAAGCTGGGCTTAAAGCCTTGCAGAACGGAAGCTGGATTAAAAAAAATCATTGAACATCAGAATTGTACTTCAATCAACTTTCCACAAACACTGCTTTATTTGCCCTTCTCCCTCAAAAAAATAAAATCCAAACCAAAACTAGAACACATGCTGTCTGCAGTTGCTGTTAAGATAACTCAGTTGATTCTAAGGCTCACGTCGGCGATCTAACTCAGAAATGTGGATTTTATTAGCTGCTTAAAGATATTCCAGACACTCTGCAGTGGAGCTGAGGGTCTATCTTGCCTGAAGATGTTTGCTTTGCTGAATTATTTCTCTTGTAGCAATCATTAGCTGCACCTAGAGCACAATGCTGCTGGCTCATCACCCTCAAGGCACTATATCAACATTAGTCTAGGATTTTGATTTATTCTAACTTCATTCATTGTAGCTGTTTTGATGACCCAGGTTTGTCTGAAATGCAGAAGGGAGATGAATAGCCTTACAGTGTTTGCATATTCAGATGTCACTCAAATCCTCGCTATCTGCAAGTTCTCGCATTAATGCACAAGATAACAAATGGGAAAACAACACAAGAAAACTGATTTTCTGTATTATTGATTTAACTCATTACTGGGAAGTATCTTTGTGGCTAGAACATACAAGCCTGCAGCAAATATCACTCTGTGAAATGGCCCAGGGCCTCCAGCTGAAAAAAAAATTTTAAAATCTTAATTTGAAAAAGAAGATTAAATACTTAGAATTAATATAAGACATACTTCTGTTCTCTCATTTTTCCCTCTTCCTGCAAATTGTTTTTTGAGTCCATTCATCTTCCTCACATGCCATTTCTTGTCTTTAAGAACAATCAGTTTAGCAGAATAAATGACCCGTCCTTCTAGTTATAGGACCTGCCTATGAGGTGAGTATGTCCAGGTAGGATGAAATCTAGTTTATTTTCTTCCAGTTGCACTTGTTATAGAAGAGCAAGCAAGTAGACTTAACAGTCTACAGGAGGAATTTCTTGATGATGAGGGTGGTGAGGCACTGGAACAGGTCACCCAAGGAAGTTTTGGCTGCCCCATCCCTGGAGGTGTTCAAGGCCAGGTTGGATGAGGCTTTGAGCCCCTGATCCAGTGGGAGGTGTCACTGCTCATGGCAGGGCAGTTGGAACTAGATGGGCTTTGAGGTCTCCTCCAATGCAAACCATTCCGTGATTCTACGATTGTGTGTTCAAAGGGAGGCTCTCAAAAAAGCTGGGTACCACATGCCTCCTTCATGTCAGTTTGTCTCTGCTTTACCTTAAAAAAATGTTGTTTATTATGACAAGAGTATTTTCTAACAGTCTTTCTCATATTATTGGTCTTTCTCATATTATTAAGAAGATCTCAAACTAATTAACACTTCCAAATGGCTCTCCTTACCACTATGCATTGCTCTAAAAAAAACCCTAAAACCCGGAGGTTTCCTGCGGTCCCAGTCTCGGCTCCAGGAGTGCACAGAGGAACCAGACTAATTTTAATGAGAGCTGGACTGCAACGAGCAATCTGTCAAGTCATTTATAGCCTGTCCAAGGAACAACCAGAAGGTCTTATGGTTCTCCTGCAGCCCTCAGTACTTCAGGCTCCAGGCCAAGCACAGATAATCAGCACAGATGGTCCCAGAGAACTGCAGCCCAGTGCAGCCGCGCTAATGAAGCCGTGTACTTTCCACAAGAGCAAACACAACAGGGCACCCTTAGTACCTGGCAGGGAAAGGGAAATACCAGACTACACTAAGCAAAAGTTAAGACTCCCATCTACACTTTCAAGATTATTATAACAGTTTCCAAAAAAATGGAAAAGATATGCAAAAGACAATCTAACTAAACAGCGCTGATTTGTGCTCTGTTCATATGAGGCACCAGTCATCTTCCCCGAAGCCTGTTGAGAGTGATCTGCTGTGCAGAAACTAGAAATCTGGGAAGGAGGTGGTGAAAATCTGCCTTACAATAGCATTTCACTAAGAGACTAGGAAACTTTTTGGCTGTAGTCCACCCAAGAGTCAAGCTGCAAGCTCTGGTTGCTTGTAGCAACAGAAAATGTATTGGAAAGATGGAGAAGAGTCACTTCCTGGATGTTGAGATGGTGCAGAATCCTCAGTGATCTTCCAAGACAAAAAAAAAAGGTGCTAAGCCTTTCTGATCCCTGGTTATCACACACACACCTGGCTCAGACTCTTTTGTAAAACGGTTTTGTGTTGATTTGTAGCTCAGTGCTCACAGAACTGTAAGAGCATGAGGCAGCATAGATCCAGTATCCTTCCCTCAAAGTGGACATTCATGGGGATGGTAGAAGCGGTAGCGAAAGCAAATTACTCTTGAGAGTAGCTGGGATGGCAATGAAAAAGCAAGCAAGCAAACTTCACATTTGTATTCTGGCATCAGACAATGTATTCCTGCCAAGCTGAGGAGGTTCTAAGGTGTTACTCATGTTACTCTTGTTATAGCAGATTAGCATCCCTGAAAATCTTTACTGTGAAGATGAGTCACATCTTTAGTACCTCTGCAATAACCCTTACCTTTGAATGCTCTGAAAGAAACTCCGGGAGGAGGTAAACCTGTGCAAGAAGCTCTATGTAGTCACAGCAACGGAAATAATAGATGTGAGAAAGGATACTTTCAAGAGAGAAGGTCTCCAAAGCCTTTAGATGATCTGAAAGCAAATAAATAGATGAGTAAATGAGTCAGAAGTCTGTACTAGCACAGTGCTGCTTCCATCATTCTACCAAGCTACATCCTCCACATAGAGCGACAATAAAACCCTCAGAAACACTCAAGGTAAAGAATGTGGGGAACATACCTTCCATCTGGCTTGAAAGTCAAGGAGGTGGTGAGCAGGTGCTCTCTCAGCATTTGCATACGGATACACCAGAGCCTCCCAGGGAGTGCTCCAAAAATGAAAAATTTATTTTTGAAAGTAGAACTTTTCCAGTAAATAATTTTTCAAACCAGAACACACCAGAGGACAGCAGTGACTATTAATCATCCACTGTTCAATGTACAGGTGGTAGCTCATTTTATATGGTGTCCTTTTACCTCTGGTCAAACAGAATTTTCTTGCATAAAATGCTCTGAGAGCAATATAGAAATTGTGTCAGCAGCCCTAACATGCCGACAACCTACAGAATAACCTATATTGACTTTATGACCCTCATTAATCTATATCAACCTTGTGAAGGAGCTGAATTCCAGCCAGTTTTACAATGTGAGGCTTCAGCAGCAACACTGCCTTAGGAAATTCTGCCTTTCCTCTTCTCTTTCCCCAGCTGCTCTTCCTTCCCTGCACTGCAGCACATTAACCCCCAGTTTTTCTGACAGTTGTGTTTGGGTTTTGCTGTAAATTCGATCATTAAAGCGATCTGTGTTTAAAAAATAAGAAAAGCAAGAAAACCACATACCTAAAAGCCCCTCAAATCATCACACTGCACATAGTGACACAGTTCAGGGTATGAAGCACACAAGTGGAAATGAAAGGCTGGCAGCAGGGACTCCCTGAGCCAGCAGTGCTGCTGAAACCCTCAAAGTGTAAAACTGCAGCCTACGAGACACTCGCTTCCCTTCGATCTTACCCTTCTAGGCAAGGAGGAAGGACTTTGCAGCGTACCTTCTTCTTGCTGAGCTTCGGCAATGAGCTGGCAATGCTGCACACAGGCAGCTGCCATCTCCACCACTCTGTCTACCATAAAACTCCCTTCGGTATCGATGAAAACAGCTTCTCCAGCTACGCCCCCAAAGCATTCTGGGATCTGTACATCTACTGCCAGCTGCATACTGTCATGGGAAAGAGAAAATAGAGAACTATTTACACCACAAAGCTCTCCTCTCCCAGCTCGGTCCTAAAGTGACAGTTCTACATGGAAGGGGAAGCGGTTATGCCATTATCACAATCCCATTTTTAATGCTGGAGGAGTATCGGAGATTGCAGTCGTGACAACAGAAAAATGAACTCTCTTCATAGTTAAAATCAACAGAGAAAAGTGATTCTGGGTTGCACAAAAGTAATTTAAAACCAAAATACCATAGCTGTGTTTTCCCAACACCGGGCGCTCCGCAGATCTCAGTGATTTTAGTCAGTTGGACGCCCCCTCCCAGGATATTGTCCAGTGCTGAGCAGAAGGTGATGATGAAGCCCTGGGCTTGCTCCTCTTCCAGAAGTTCCAGCGCTGTGCACTTTCTGCTGGCACCTGATTCCCCAGATGTCCTTGCGGCATCCCCGTTACATCCCTGTCTCACGACCTGTAATGCTTCCAATGCCTCTTCTTTGGAGATCCCAATTTCTACAAGAGTGGAATCATGGAAAACTACTTTATTTTTATATTTCATCTCTATTTGATAGAGCTGATCATTCTGCAGTATAACACAAAAATATTAATCCTTGCAGAGGCCTTGCCAGCAACCCCAGAATCAATGATATGGTTTTCAAAAGAACTCAGCATGGTGATGCCTTGTTTTCAGGTGGCAGTAAGCTTTCTGCAAATAAAACAAACCCCCAAGACCGCTCTTCAGAGACCTGGAGGAGATGTGGCAGAGCAGTTCACCTGCTATCCTACTCATTTCAGTGGAAGCCAGCAAGGTCTCGTACAAGCAGTCAGGCTCCAGATTGGTGACACCAACAGCCACTGATCAGAATTCGCAGGGAATTCCAGGGCTGAACACCTTATGCATCGTTTCTAGACCTGAAACAGAGCCAGTAAGAGGAGATACACAAATACCTGTCTGTGCCCTGTATACACACAGCTGTCAGGATCCAGCTACTTCACTTGGATCTTCAAAGCAAAACTATCACCACACATTATCATAGATAGTAAAACTTTTGGCAACTCAAATAATGAAATATTTCTTACATGGCTGGACAAAGCTTATTTTAACTTATTGGAAGAGGTAGCTTCCTGCCTTAACAGTTTATTATGTTTAACATCTGGACAGCTGGGGAAAGAATCATAGAATCATGAAATGGTTTGGGGACCTCAAAGCCCATCCACTTCTAACCCTCTGCCATGTGCAGGGACACCTCCCACAGGATCAGGGGCTCCAAGCCTCATCCATCCTGGCCTTGAACCCTTCCAGGGATGGGGCAGCCACCACTGCTCTGGGCATCCTGGGCCAGGGCCTCCTCACCCTCACAGTGATGAAATTCCTCCTTATGTCCACTCTAAATCTGCCCCTCTCCAATTTATACCCATCGCCCCTCATCCCATCACCCCAAGCCTTTGTAAACACTCCCTTCCCAGCTTTCCTGTAGCCCCTTAAGATATTGGAAGGTCTCTCTAAGGTCTCCCCACATCCTTCTCTTCTCCAGGCTGAACATCCCCAGCTCTCTCAGCCTGTCCCCATATGGGAGATGCTCCAGCCCTCAGATCATCCTTGTAGCCTCCTCTGGCCCCATTCCAACAGCTCCATCTCCTTCTTATGCTGAGGATTCCAGAGCTGGACACAATACTGCAGATGAGGTCTCCCAAGAAAGGAGCAGAGGGGCAGAATGCACTCCCTGCCCTGCTGGCCACGCTGCTTTGGATGCAGCCCAGGCCTCGGTTGGTTTCTGGGCTGCGAGCATCCCCAGCACCCCGAGCCCTTCTCAATCACCTCATCCCCATCCTGTACTGAAATAAGAGGTTTGCCCCGACCTAGGGGCAGGCCCTTGGCCTTACTGAACCTCAACAGCACTTCAGCTGTTTAAAGCAACTCAATTCCCCCTCTGCCGTTCCTCCTGTTCCCGGCGAAGCGGCCCCGCACGAACCCACGGCGCCCACGGGCCTCTGAGGCCGCTCCCCGCGCCGAGCCGTGACTAGGGAAGGGGCACGGCGGGGCCGGTCCCGCCGGCGCTACCTTTGCTCAGCCCGCAGGGGCCGGTGTCCAGCAGCTCCTGCGCCGTCTGGAAGCCGGCGGCGACGAGCCGGGCCCGGAGCGCGGGGGCGAGCGGTAACGAGCCCACTGCCCGCTGCATCCCGAGCCCGCCGCGCGCAGGCCCCGCCCTTATAAGCCACGCCCCAAACACAGACCAACCCTCCTCAGCAATCCTGGCGCTGCCATTGGTCTATTCCTCTATTAGGCAATGCCCAGTAACAGACCACGCCCCAAAAAGCAAATCCGGCGCTGTCATTGGTCCAGCGTCCACAGGCCACGCCCCTCACCGAAGACACACAGCAATAGGCCACGCCCTCTCAACAGTTACCTCCATACGGCGGCACGCGGCGGGCGGGGCCGGGTGCGCATGCGCATTGCCTGGAGCCGCGAGGCGCGGGGTCACGTGCGGCGGGCGTTAAGGAGGAGGGTGAGGCGGCAGGGCCGGGGCCCTCTGAGGGCCCTGGGGTAGCTTCTTCTATCCCATGGAGTCTCCTGTCCCTCCTTGGGGCCGCGTGTCCCCTCGTTAGACCATCCGCATGTCTGCCTTGCAGCCCTTTTTTAGCACATGCTCGCAGGGAGGGAAATTCCTTTCTCCTCCCATCTTGAGGCTCCGCATGAAACAGCTTTAAGGGGTTGTTGTTGAGGTCTGTAAAGCTTTTGGACAACGCTAAAGGTTTTGACATCAAAAAGAAGTTCTTTGAGCTGTTGTGTGTGCAGCTTCGTTAGATCTGCCTGCCTTCTCCAAGCTCTGGTAAGGAAAGAAGATGGCGCACCCTGTCCCTCTTCCAATTCCCTGCCCCGTCCAGCTTGGAAGCATCAAAGGAGACTCCCTGGAAGCTGAGCTGCACGAGTATGTCAGGCAAGGGAACTACGTGAAAGTGAAGAAGCTTCTGAAAAAAGGTAAAAGCTAAGTTCATGCATGCACTAAAGGAAAAGTTTTACTTTTTGCTGCTTCTTTATATTGTAAGAAAAAAATTGTCACTGTGCTATGTGCGATTGAGGTTTGTGAGGGAAATATGATTAAAAAATGTGTTATAGTTGGCCTTTTCTGGTAAGCCACTCCAATTGTTGAATAAAAAAAAATGTTTCAGAGTAAGTAAATTGAAAAGCAAAGTAATCTATTCGTTGTAAGGTGCTCAAAAGGAAATGGTGGAGGTCGAGTAACACGAAAATTCTGGAAGCGTGTTTTAGGAATGCACTCTTTAATGGGATTTTAACTCTTAATTATTATTGTGAAACGCTTAAGGTGTGGTTTGATGTTGGCATTTTTTGCACCCAGATTTGTAATGACATGGGAACAGGAGATTTTATAAACAAAACCTAATATTGTTTCAAGATGATCTTCTTGTGGCCTTTTGATACTTATAAGGATGGGGAAAAGCTTTTTAGCAGAGCCTGTAGCAATAGAGCAAGGCGTAATGGTTTTAAACTCAAAGAGGAGAGGTTTAGGTGAGATATTAGGAAGAAATTTATAATGTAGAGGGTGGTGAGACGCTGGAACAGGCTGCCCACAGGGGTGGTAGATGCCCCGTCCTTGGTAACATTCAAGGTCGGGTTGGATGGGACTCCGAGCAACCTGCTGGAGTTGAAGACATCGCTGATTCCTGCAGGGGTGTTGTGCCGGATGGCCTTCACGGACCCTTCCAAACCAAACCATTCCGATGATTCTGTGATTTCGGTTAAACTACAAAGAGCTGCAGTAGCACAACTTACGGCTTGAGGCGCGCCTGCGTGCGTGGAGCCGGATGGCGCGAAATATGCAAACGAGGGGGCGGGGGCTGCTCCGTGGGGCGTGACCGAGGGCGGAGGCTGCGATCGGCTGGCGGGGGCCGGAAGATCCAAATGAGGGGGCGGGGCCACGTTCTAGCCTCGTTCCGCCGGTGGCCGTTCGGGGCCGCGGGGCTCGGGGCGCGGGGCCGCGGGGCAGAGGCGCGGGGGGGACGCGGGGCTGCGTCCCGCGTGTGTCTCGGGACGTTGTGTGTGTGTCCGTGAGCTGTAGGGCGGTGTCTTGTGGCTGGGTGCGGTGCTGGCGGTGTGTTGGGTTAAGACTATACTTTCAGGGATCATTTCTGTAGTTGGTCACTGGAGGAGAGCGATCTCCCTAGTTCGGCGTCACAAGCCGCTAGGAGGATGCGTGTGCTGTCTCCTGAGCGCGAGGAGGCCTTGCGGTGCTGCTTGTGCAGGGGCCGCCTGGCATTGATGACCGTTCCCTGCTCCTTTAGGGGTTTGGGAGGGAGAGAGCACGAGCTGAGTGGCTTGTGGCGCCTTTTTAAAGTGGTTGTAAAAGCAGATCAGTGCTATAATTTGGCTCCCATAGGTGAAAGTCCAACTGAGTGGCTGGCTAGGTAGTGCTAATCGTAGAATCCCTACGCTGGAAAAGACCTTCAGGATCATCGAGTCCAACCATCTCTATCAGCCCCTAAACCGAGTCCTTGAGCACCTCGTCCACTCGTTCTTTAAACACCTCCAGGGATGGTGACTCCACTCCTTCCCTGTGCACCATCTGCCAGGACCCAGTGACCTTTTTGTGAATTTTTTTTT
>WAAB01025203.1:0-32282 GCA_013389865.1 Piaya cayana
CAACTCCATTCTTCTTCTCTTATCTGGCTTGGTAATGATAGTCTTTCCACTTTATATTTTAAAAGCTGAAAAAAAAACCCCAAAGTGCAAGGATCTTGTTTTGGGTCACATACAGTATTGAAGCCTGCTTAGAAGGCTGCCCCAAATTTTTGTTGAATATGGAGTTCTTGACTAACATTTTAATGAAATACAGAAGGAAGAGGTGAGTCATAAAGGGTTTTGATGGCCTGTGTGTCTAGTAAAGTTTAATACTATTCTTCTGTGGTCAAGAAATTAAAATCTAATGCGAATCAATGGAAACTTAAGGAGGAGAGAACTAATGCAACTGCTCAAACAAAAGAAATCCAAGGTGAATTCTGGTAGCTTTGCCTTAGGAGTAAAGTGGCAGAAAGTAAGTGAAAGCTGGCTTAGAGTAGGAATTTAAAGGTTGCTTTCCTTCTCTAACTTAGTATTATTAAGTTGTGGTTCAGTTCATGAGATCTGTGTTTAGTTCCCAGTAACTACTATATCTGCTAGATTTATTAATAAAAACCCAGCCATGTAGTCTTAGATTGTTAAGTCTGACCAGTATAGCTCACAGTGTGCTCAGCACTAAGTGAAAATCCTGCTAGGCCAATTCCGTACTGTGCTCTTATCACAGCAGCCTTCACTGCAAATTCATACTCTGCCCTCAGTAGTAACTCTGCAGCACCAGAAATCTCACCTGGTATGTAAAGACGTAGCTGAGGGTAATGAAGATTAGCACTGGGTCTGAAAGCTGCTTAAGAATGTTATTGAGGGGCAGTGAGAAATTACAAAATAATGTAAGTAATGCTGTTCATAATTTTTTCACTAAAATGAGTGTGTAGAAGTGGATTGCAAGTACAGGACAGATCTGTTCCATAGTTTGTTGTCCCTTTTCAGTAGAGGGGTTGGTATTTTGAAATTTACTGCACAAGCCCCTACTGGTGAATTTCATATTCAGACGTGCACCATTGAATTAAATATTTTCTTCCAGAAAATAGTGCGAGAACTACCTATATAGCAATAGGAATAAAAACCAGAATAATTCCTCCTTCTTATACACATGTACTCATATACATATGCACTCATACATCAGAGGTATAACAATCTTTCTTTAGTTGCCAGAGCTACTGGGAGACTAGGGGTGGCCCCAGGCAGAGATTAAGGGGGCAAGTGCATTCAATGACTCATTGCATTATCTAACACAGCTTTGTGGGGACTCTGCGGAGCCCTGAGTAGTTGTTATCTGACCCTTCCCTCTGCTAGAGCCAGTATTAAATCCAGAATTGATAAAGGAAGTTGCACCATAGGTTTGAATGAATAATGCTGTAGTTTTGGAGCACGGTGTGGCTATTGAAAACCAACAGCTTGTAATGACTCAGTGGGTGAACAGACATTCGCTCAGTGCATGTTGTTCTCGCACACTCGGCTGTGTGCACAGCTGAACCTTCATGTTAAGTTACTACATCTTCATGATGAGATGAATGTCGGGAAGATTATTGCTCTGCTGACTTATACATGGATCCGGATGAATGGGTGTGACCCTGTTGGGATCCTGAAGGCACTGGGAAGCACATTGTGCAATCCGTGGGATAATTGCATGTGATAAAAACATTTCATAATACTCAAACCAAGAACTCAGACCAAACAGGGCTGATATCTCCAGGCATCACGAAACGTTTGCTTTCTTATACTGAGCACTCCTGAACTTCGTTGCAGCAGCAATCTCAGATGTGAAGATGAAGATCTGAGTTATAGCTGCAATTATAGACACTCCATTTCCCTGAAAAGTTTATGGAGAGAGACAATCACAGCATTGCAGCAAGAGCAGGGGTATACAGGAAATGAAGTGCCTGCCCAGAAGTTATACTGAAGTTTGTGACAGAGCATAAAATTAAAACACTGAAGTAGAACTAAGGAGATTTTGACTAGAGCAAGATGAACATATTTCAAACTAGATTAGCAGTCGGGAAGATACATGGACTTGTCAAAACTTAAGTGGTTCCCAGGAGCGTACCAGTTCTGCTGAAATTTGTGTCAAAAAAAGATCCTAAAGATCAGGATGATTTTTTTAAAATTATTTTGTCCCAAGAAAGAAACAACCACGGTGGCCAAGAATTCATCAGGGATGTGTGAAGTGCAAATTAACATTTTTGCTTTTTCTTATTCAGACTGGGTGCTTGAGTCTGAGTTTCTCTCATCCCAAATTGTTGGGAATTTTGGGCTGTTGTGGTTTCCAGGCACTGGTCTCATCATCTTTGCCTTTTAAAGGACATGCAAGTATCTTTCAAGTCTTTAGATTTAAAAACGTGAAAATCCTCCCTTTTTCCTTTAAACACAAAAATGAAAGAGTTTCATTGTCCATGTTGCCTGTACTAGGAGAAAAATGCCTATGCTTTTGTGGCTAAAAATCATCTGTAATTAAGGATAAATTTGCTCATGGCCAATTTATTTGACTTATTTTTTCTCATGAGTGGATAGTGTTTTAGAATTTCTTTCTTCTCCCAGGTGAATTGTTCATGGCAATCTTGTTCTATGTTGTTATTAATAACAATAACATGTTACAACACTTCACTCAAGGCATGAGAAGACAGCAGTGTGAAACAAGAAAAACACATCAAGCCAAAAGGTGTTTCAAGCATTTATTCAACCTTCTAATTTTCTGTGCCTTCTGGTGTGTTGCATTGCTTTTGTTTACCTGTTTGATTTAAGTACTGAGTGTGCCAGGACTTGCAGTTTGTCTGCTGAATCCATTCCTATCCCAATACAGCACCCAGTGGACTGGGTTGTGATTTTTGTGAGGAAAACCACCTAATATAACGATAGATCACTGAACTTCCTCGGTTTGTGGTTTATATTGTATCTCTGGAAATGTGCAGAGACTGTGGCCCTCTCTAATGACTAAACCATAGGAATCACTTTTCCCTGAGAAGGTATTGAGCTATTTCACTCAAACAACAATAAATACCCTTACATTACATGGATTCTTCAAAATGGGAAGTCTGAAGCAGTTAGGCAGCCTCATCCTCTAAAACTGATGGATTACCTAAAGGATTCTTCTGAAGGTTTTGCTGTACGTTTCCAGTTTACCAGATGATCAGCAGTTGGGATCATGACTTCATGTTTGGATTAAGTAAGTAAAGGATGTTCCTGCTTAGTCTTTCTAGGCAGATTCAAGCTCACTCTAATTGGGACTGTGTAGTGATTGTGAGAGCAGCCCTGAACCAAAGCTGATACCTCTATCCTCTAAGCCCACCTTCCTCACTTGGATCCACTACCACACTGACCATAGTTCTCTGGTTCCTTCACCTTGTCCACAAAGAGGTTGGAGATGTGCAATGCTGCCATATACCCAGTACAAGGGGGAAGGATTTACACCACCAACTTTCTGGGGCTGATATCTATCTGAAAATAGGCAGAAATACTTTAACAGCAGCAGGAGCGAATGTACATCCAGGATTCTGAGAACGCTACTTCAATAATGTTCCCATCTTCACAAGGGCTAGAAAAACTAAAGTTTTCTGGGCAGGTGCCAAACGTGGGTAATGAATGGTTGTTTAGCACTTTGGAAATGTACAAAGTAAAGCAAATGCTAAACGCCAGTTCCATTCTGCTATCCAAGTCACAAGACTGCCTAGAGAACTGCCAGTGATAAATGTCTGCAATTATAGTATATAAATACCAACAGGAATTACTTAGGGTGGAACAAGGCAGGGCCACCTACAAGTAATCAGATGGCTTTAAGGAGAGGAGAAAACTTCCTTGAGAGAAAACTTCTGAAACAAACACGTTTGACCAGAGAAACGATGACTTTATGGGAAGAAACACTTCTGTATAAACGTGTAACAGGTTAAATATAATAATTCTAGTATGGAAAGTGTACCGAGTCATTCATAGAGCCACTGCATCCAGGGGCCAGATTAAAATGCTTCTCATTGCTAACAAACTTGGAAGTGCAGGCCATTTCTTTAATTGATGTTTTTGCTTCTCATAGCATGAGTTTGTTTAAGCCCCTTGAGCATCTGTGAGAAGTTCAGTGATGCATGAGATGGGGAAAGGTTCAGTATGTATGAACAGACCCAACTGCATTTCCAAGCTGGGTTTTTCTCCATGCACAACAGCATCAAAGATTTATTAACAAGCAAGTATATTACACTAATTTCTTCCATTTGTCATCCTTATGGCTTTATTAGCAATTCCAGGATAATCCGCTCTTTCAAACTAATTTTACCTTCATTTTGCTGGATTAGTGATAGAACTATTATAATAAATCAGCTAAGGACATTGAAACACTTGAGGTTTGATCTCTGTTTGCACCTGGTGAGTGGATGTACAGTGTGTGTACAGAGCAATACAGGCTGTAGAAAGAAATACAGCAACATCTGAACAGAAGGCATTCCTTATCTTCATGAGTTCCCTTGATTAGCTTGGCATAGGATTAAATTGCCTTCCCTGTGGAAAAAAGTTTCTGCTCATTTACTTGTTGTTTTCTGAATACTCTTGAAGTGATACCATTTATATAAATGTGTGGGTCTTTTTCCCCAAAGAGCCTTGAAGCTGGGATGAGAGAAAGGTCAATGAGTTGGGGGATTATTGCTGGGGAGAGGAAAACTTTTCTGGTTTGCAGCAGTACAAATTGTGTGGAGTATTTAATAAAAAGCGGAAAAATCTAGAAAAGGAGATGAGTGACGATGAACAAGTGAATGAAGGGGTGATGATGAGAACAGAAGGGGGAAGAAAGCTGCTATGTAAGGCCATAGAGACAAGGTGTGGGAACTGAATTTGAAATGGTAGAAAATGGGAAATTGGATACATGAATATATCTGCTCCTTGACAGTAAATTGGATGCGGGTAAGCTGGTATAAAGCAGAGGTGCCAAATTATCATACGCAGGATTACAATGGAAAAGCAACAAAAGCACAGGCTGCGACTAAGGGTTTATACACAAGACCAGCAGACAGATCTTGTGTTCAAACGGTCATATTCATCGGAACAATCCAGTTAGTTGTCTTTTATGAAGTCACTTTAGAGCCGCCTGCAAGCCCTTTGAATATGATTGATAATTACTGTGACTATTTGCTTTTCCTTCAGGTGGATGGTGAAACTTTAATCAAAATTACTCTCGATATAATAAGTTTGCAAAAGCTGAAATCCTAATGTTATTTCCCCAACACTTTTACAATCTATCAGTCTTTAATAACGAGAGCTAGCTGAAAAAATAATATTTTTTCTATTTAGACAATGCAATTTCATCAAAAATTAATCATCTTAAGTGAATACATTGATTTAGATGAAATTTGATGGCAAAATATCAAAATGAATAAATTTACCTTATTTCATTCTGGCAATGTTGAAATATTTTATATTGGCATTTTATTCCTTTCATTTCAACTTCTATGCTATTTACATTATTTTGATATTCCTATACTATTGCATATAAGAGTTTCAGTGATTCCAACCCAGTGTAGTTTTTTTATTTGCACTGAAAATAAATGTCAAAATGCTGGAATTTCCCGTGGGATAAGACTTACATTTTCTGTTTACAGTATGATGCAAAAAGAAATATCGTGCTCCAGAGAAAGTCTGATCTTAGTACTTCTCAGCTGTGGAATGCCAGTCAATCTAACATATGGATCAGGATTGTGTAATAAGATTTCTGAATGATTTACGCCAATCATCTTTTCATTATTCCCTCACCACTACTGATAATGGTAATTCCTTGTATGTTAATGCATTTTTTCCACCCATCTAGATACAACTTATATGAAATAAGCTACAAAGGAGTCTCCTTGGAGCACGGCTTCTGGTTTTAAAATTGTTCTGATATTTCATCTTTTTTTTGCCAAGCTCGGTCCAATAAGTTCAGTGTGTGATTTGAATAATCTCTAGTATTATCATTGACATTTACTTTACAAAATCTTCTGCAGTGTTGATGAGTTTCAATCCATGTGGAGATGACGGCAACTGTCTCTACGTGCTTGTTCTTAAGTTTGATGTGAAAGCAACCGATGCAATCAATGAGATGGGGAGACTTTCTTTAAAACACCAGAATGACACTAGGTGATTTTTTTTTTGTCAAGCTCATAACCAGTCCTCTTGTAAAGAAAGTTGGCTTTAGTCTGCATTGAGGAAGTAACATTGGCTGAAGTTTAACTTATCCAAATTGTGTGACTGACGATAAAGGAAGATGAATGTATTATAAGTTTCTTCTTCAGAAATAAACCCATATTGAAATGTATTGATTTGATCCTTTCTTGAAATAATAATGTAGTGTAGAAACTGTTTCATCAGCTTGTCTGTTGGAGAAACCTGTGCAAACTCTGTGCAGAACCCCCTCTGCCACTTCATACTGGAAGTAAACTTTCTGATTTAAAAAGTTTTAGATTTTGCTGCCTTCATTCACGTTGAATTACCCTATTTAAAAGACATAGGTTTTCGGTCTCTTTATAAGCTACCTTCTCTAAAAACACAGGCAGGGATGCCAGATAATAGCCTCAAACTTTCTTATGCATCATTAGTTTACCTGTTTTCCTGCCTACAGGATATACTTGGAGACTAGTCGTGCAATAAATATAAACAGGCTTATACAAAGGACAGATGGTAACTGGAGCTTCCATAATATGCTATGTTACACTATCTAAATGTAAAGCAACACACAGAGTAAATTATTTAGTTATCAACAAAATCTGCTGGTGATCCAAAAAACCCCAGACTTGTTGTATTTAGTTTCTCAAATATGGATTTAAGATATGCTTGCTGAGAGGGGTGCCTGGCAGAAGTATCCAGAGAACTTTGTATATTCTTCTCCACCAGAAATACTTCATGAAACCTGATTGTACAAACCCTCAGGGATAAATGTTGACTAAAACCTCTAATATTCTGTCAGAAACAATGGGGGGGAAAAAAGTAGTATAAGATTTTTTTTTTCTGATTCATCTAATACAGATCCAAACCTAAAAATGTTAAATTTACCTGATTTTCTTTTATCAGAGTAATCCTACCCTCTTTCTGTCTGTGGGGGAGATGCCCTGCCTTCCAAGAAAGAACAATTATTTCTCTGAAAAAAAAAAAGAAAAACGCTTCTTGTCTCTTCTGGGTGCAGATTTTGTGTTCTGCTTTTTATTTACTTCAGATACTACAACCCAGACAGCTATTCCACTGACCAGGGACACCACAGGGGTTCCTCTGCTTTGAACAACTCCATCAGGCTCTCTCCTCCTCGTTTCTTCCCTACTGGGTGCCTGCAGGGATGAGCTTCTTCATGGTCATGGCTGGGTAAGAGTGGATCTATTCTGCCTCAGAGGGAGGTGCTGGTGCATGGTTGTTTTGTGAAAATCTGCTCCTGAAAAATGTATTTGCCAGCTTAAGAACACGTTACCTTAGATTTTGTGCTATTTGACAGCCTGATCTCATAGTAAAAACTGTGCAGGAAAGTGGGTTATTAAAGATTGTGTGCTGTCAGGTTTTAATATGATCCTTTTTTTTCTCTCATTTGTTTTTGTAATCAGAATATGGTAACCTATGTTGCTGTGTTTAAGATGCAATAACCAAAAACATTTTAAAGAAATCAAATGAAGTGCCATCTCTCAAAAAACAACCTGCCTCTAGATTCAGGTCACGCACTTTGTTTCACATAGAGCAAAATTTTGCAACTAATACAAGCACATTTACTTGTCCCAGGTTGTTTGCCAAACTAAACCATCCGTTACGTGACATGTCATTTACATAGACAATCCGTGCTTGAACTGGGGTTTCTAGATACCCCTTTGGGTTCTGTAAGCAGAGAATTAACTGATTGTTTCGATGTTGTTTTCTTTGTCAAGAAGAGTTTAAGCCCCATCCTCTGCTGGCAAGCTTCCCTCCTAATTGCAGCGAAGAAGTGTTGTTGATGCCATTGCAATGTGGCTGATAGCAGCTCTATTTTCAATAGCGAGCTCTGTGCAAGGTGCAGAAGAAAAGCTCCTGCCCTCTGGAACCTGCTGTGTAAACAAATAAATGTATGTTGGGTATATAACTACTGAGCCACATCTTGCCGAGTATTGGTTTGTGGGTTTTAGAGGAAAGAATCTGTCTTGTGGGGCTGATTGAATAAAAAAGGGAAGGGGGTAGGGGATGCGCTTAATGAAGGCAAAACCAGAGGCATGTGAGATGGATTGACAAGCATAAAGATGAAAACAGACAAATTCTGAAGAATGCTAAGGGAGAGAGTGTGGATAAACATAAAAAAAAGATGCCTCGTATACAGGTAGGGCAGAGACACAGAGGTCTGAATTTGCTGCCAAAGACGGGAGGTGGGGAGAAAAATTTGGGTCTGGTAACTTTTGAGGTGGTGGTTGGCCAGGGAGCAAGAGGAGAGTAATTATGTTGTTTGCAAAAATAGCAGCTGATGGATGGGGTTTACAGGGGAGGTTGTCAAAAAGGGAAAACAACCAAAGCACAGACAAACATTTTAGCCACAAAATTTTAAAGGGAAACTAGGTGGTACTTAGAAAATTCTGATGGACTTAAAAGCCAAAAGGAAGCGTATATTACCAGCTGTGTGGATATGCAAAAAACCACAAACTAGGAGTCCTGGAACTGTACTGAGATCACGAGCCTCAATAACAGGATAAACGCTTTATTTTTCTCATGCAAGCTGACAGAAATGGTTTTCATTTGAAGATATATTCAATAGTTCTCAAAAGACACTCCTATGTCCAAAAGTACATTCCAACAGTTCCCATCCTCTCTGGTGGGAGTAATTGTTCTGTTTTGTAACTCATAAAAACATGTTTGGTCTCCTTTTTCTATCTGCCTTTGGTATACAAGTTTAGCTAATGTAGACGTTACTGTGCTGTTTGTTTTCTGGCAAGGTGAGTTATGATTACGACATAGGGGATGAGCTTTTCGTGCTGATAAGATTTTTCTGCAAGTCACCATGAGGTAACGGGAAGCGTCTTTTTTTTAATGATCTTCACTGTTTAAATTTTTATTGTATTCAGCTGTGGTTTTTATAGCGTTTGATTAAAGTTCACAGGAAAGATGAATTTAAAAGACTTGAGATTTGTTAGATCTGCTATGGATTGCCAGTCACTCTGCCAAAATTTTCCACTGTGTACTACTTATAGTTCTGCATGGTGTATATTTAATTGACTGAAGATGAGAAGCATTATTACCGATCTGTCATTGCAGCCATTCTTCATATGTTTCACTAGCTGGAATGAGCAGTCTCTGGGTTTGTTTCTGACCCAATTCGCAATGATGTGAACTAGCAGTGATTTCATAGAAGAGGAAACAGATTTAGCTGGTGAGAAAGCAGAACTATACTCACTGCTGCTCCAGTAGCGCTCATTTACAGGTCAGTGGAAGCATAAAGCCCATTGTTAAAACACTAAATTTCAAGTACGTAGGAACAGGGGTACATTATGTAAGCTGTTCAGCTGATATAACAACATAATTCATCTTTTTATTTCCCTGACTCTATTAAGACAGTACTGAAAAAAAAAATTAGTCTGGGCTATACAGCTTAGCCTCCTTGTGAAACCTAATTTTCTCACCAGAAGCAAAGGTCTAAGGGTCAAAAAATGGACAGAGATATATTTAACATATCAAGTTACCAGCTATGTTAATTTGGTATATTGAAATATTTAAATTCCTGTAGTCTCATTTTAGTAAATTAATGTAAATTAATTCATATGTTGATGTCTGGATTTGTCTCTGTATTGATTTATCACGTATGTCTTGTTTATTAAATTCCCCTTACTGATAACAAACAATTACTAGTTCAGGTAATTGATTTAAAACATGGTGTAGACCATTGTCAGCTGATGCGGTGCCAAGAGTTATAGTGCAAATTAATGCAGAGCAGAAGTTTGCGTGCCTTATTGTTGCTCCACCAAATCAATATCTGAATTAAGACCATGGCATCCACTAGGATTGTAACAGGAATTCATTTGGAATACAAATGTACATTACTGGCAGGACTGGTTTCTTTATGCATATGATTTGTCTTAATAGCTGACACTGAGGGAACAGAAGGCAGCGTGATCTTGGCAGGAGCATGCAGAGAGAGGCTGAGACTGTGATCCTGCCTCTATTAAAATTGATTGTAATGTGATGGATTGGGTGTCATTCTAATCTGGAGCAATCTCACAAATTCCTGAGAGTCTTCCTGCGAAATGTAAATATAAGATTGAAATGAGGAGTCTCGTGTGCATAGCCATTAGCAACCTTCTTAGGTGTAAGATAGGATGTAAGATGGACTGAGACACCTTAAAACAAAGACCTTGTCAAAGCAGAAATATCCAGCTTCCTATCTACACCAACAGTCAAATGACTGGAGTTTTTAAAACAATGGCTTGGCCTGGAGACAGGAGCTGGGAGCATCTTTGCTCTTCTAGTTAAAGAAAACTCCAAAGTCCCTGGAGAAAAGCAAGAAACATGGTACTTGTATAACAGACAAGTGAATAATTTGCCCTCACAAACTGGATGTGTTGGGCAGTGATTTACTGCTGAGGAAGTGAGACAGACGTGATGTGATATGACGTGACATGTTGCTTTTCGAATTCAGATTTTTCAGTACTATTATACAAACATTATGAAACAAATTATAAAATCACTAAAAGGGAAAGGACAATTAAGGTTTGGAGTTATCTTAGTTGTTTCCTCCCTGGTTACTTGAGTAGCTTTTACTGGACTGAGGTCAGCAAAAAGCTTAGTTGCATGTATAGGGTTGTTTCATTCATAATCATGAAATGCCTCTAACTTTTTTTCTGAATTAGGGCTTATTTTGTATAGTGTGCGCATCATATCTTCCTTCAAGGTTGCTTCTTCTACTTGGAATTTTTCAGTTTGATGGAGAAGATCCACATTAGAATTTACAAATTTGACAAAGACTTAGCCTTCTCTTTTAACTGAATGTGTATCTTGGGCCTCTGGCCTCAGTGTTCGTAGAAGAACAAACCAATTCTCAAACATTTCTTGCAGTGAAGATTTCCAGTTCACTTTAGCTTTTTTTGGCCTTTAAAAATGTGTTTTCTGCCGTGTTTTTTACTAATGGTTTGTTGGTTTTCTTCACAAGAGTGCTCGCAGATGGCAAAGTTTAGCTAATAAACATGCAAATGTGTTAATAGGAAGGTTTGTGCCAGAAATTTTAATGGGTTGCTGTTCTGCTCCTGGTTGCATAAACCACAGTGCTTGCTCTAACTTTCTTCCTCTTTTTGAATTTGCTTAACCAGTAACAGAGCAGAAAAGAATTAGCTGAGAGGAAGGTCACCAGCAAAACTTCTACAGCTGGAAACATTGAAACAAAGGTCCTCTCTGAATTTGCCCCAAGCAGAAATCTAACTAATGTGACTTTTGTTCTCTCATTTTAAATAGACAATTGGAAGGAGTTTGATTTGTAAGTAATTAAGAGGCTTTAAAAAAAATGTTACTGCGGTACAGTAATACTTGGGGAGGTGTTATGTGTGTGATTTTTTTTTCAGTTTAATTGCAAGAAATTAGTGAGCAAATTGTGTAATAGTGAAGCTTTACTGAAATGTGTTACCCTCCTCTGCTTGCTTTCCACTAGCAACCTTCGGTACTGACCTAAAAGACCAAACATGATAGAATTGTAGAATCATAGAACAACCAGGTTGGAAGAGACCCACCAGATCATCGAGTGCAACCATTCCCACCAATCTCTAAAACATGCCCCTCAGTACCTCATCCACCCGCACCTTAAACACCTCCAGGGAAGGCAAGTTAACCACCTCCCTGGGCAGCCTGTTCCATTGCCTAATGACCCTTTCTGTGAAGAATTTCTTCCTTATGTTGAGCCTGAACCTCCCCTGGCAGAGCTTGAGGCTATTCCCTCTCGTCGTGTCCCCTGTCACTTGGGAGAAGAGGCCAGCTCCCTCCTCTCCACAACCTCCTTTCAGGTAGTTGTAGAGAGCAATAAGATCTCCCCTCAGCCTCGTCTTNCACCTCTCCTCCTGGCAGCTCTCTAGACAGACTTCTAGTCTGTAGCACTGCTTGGGGTTGTTGTACCCCAAGTGTAGGACCCTGCATTTGGCCTTGTTAAACCTCATGCCATTGACTCTGCCCAGCTGAGCCCAGCATCACCTCACCTGTCCTCAGTCATGAACTCAGCCTTCCCTCTGCATTATGTGTCATGCAGCATCCTTAATCTGTGTGGGTGCTGTTTTAGGAGCCTACATGTGGCCCGTGTAGTGTGGGCCAAAACCATCCCTCACTTGTATTGCTCCCGAGGACAAAGATTGAGAGCCCAAATTTACTTCTTATGTCTCTGTTACACCAGAGACAGAGATAAAGGATATTTCAGAACTAGTTCAGCTAGTTAACTGGGAGAATACCACAGTTACATCAGCTCGTGTAATATCCTCCTACTCCAAACCCAGCCTTTCCCTCATTCATTCACTCAAAGTAAAATGAGTCTTAGAATCTATATTGCCGAACATGCAATTATCCTGCAAAGAACTAGAATGTTAGGTCTGTATTCAAAAAATTATTAAAGAAATTCAGGGAAAATTCAACAGAACAAGTCTAAATGTCATGGAGAAGATTTAATTAGATTTTTATACTTCTGTAAAGGATCCTTTATTTCTTCAAAGGCACATGGCTACTATTCCATCTCTCAGCAATCGTGTTTACAGCAAAAAAACATTCAATTTGTGTATGATATGGAAACAGAACACAGAAATCAAAAATGTTAAGAGCTATTTAGATGGCACAGCAGGCCAAACAGAAAGACATCATTTCTGTGACTGACATACGGAGTAATTTTTGGTAAAGAAAAATTGGTGTGCTCATGCTTATTCTGTCAAAACAAAAAGAACAAATGGAAAACAAGGCTGAAAACCTTTTTAGTAAATGTGCAGATAAATGCCTTTCAGACCTGCCTCAAGCATCCACTTTTACTACCTTGTGATATGGTGGGGCCATCCATAGATCCAACTTGCTAGGAGATTTTCATTTAAGTATCAGTTGCTGTGGTAACAGCATGAAGAGCAGATCAAATGGGTGCTAGGACTAGACGAGTTTCTCTAAGAACTCCATATACGTGAATGAATGGTGATGACCCAATTCCAAAAGGTTATCAACACATTTGCACTGTAGCTGACTTAACATTGCCTTCTCCAGGGGGCTGGACCTTGTTTCTGGCCCCCAAAGGTTCTCACGAATTGACAGCCCTGGGGTTTCATCAGAAGCTTGTGGACTTTCCACAAAGGAAATGCTGGTGGATTAACAGAAGTGATGCAGTTTCATACTCGCGTGTTTATGCTGCCTCCTCATTGTCAAGGGCTGGGCTGAGCCCAGCCTTGGGCTCTGTCAAAACGTTGAGTAATTATCACATGATAATCACACACTGCAACTTCTCCCAGGCTTAATCTGATTTCTGCACTGTAGTTGCTTACAAACCACTCTAATTCCACCCACGTGTAGTTTAACCAATATAACTCACTAGATTAAATTTTCTATGGTCAGGCCTCTGTTACATGTAAGATTCATCAGCAAATATTTTGCTTGTTGGTTGGTTCTTTTGTATTTAAAACTGGCTTACTTGCTTCTTATGAATAGTTGAGGTAAAATCATATAATGATCTGGTGCTTACCGTTTAGTAAAATCCTGAATTCCCCTAATGGTTTGGAAAGTTTGGGCTTATATTTGTTTTTGTTTTCCTGAGAAATGTGTGAAGGGAGTGTGTCGTGGTTTAGACACAATTATGTGGGCTGGACCAGTCAGCGTTCCAGCTTTATCTGGAAAGGGGATGTAAGGCGACTCCTTAGATGTTGCTTATTTCCTTTCCTCTCCTACATTCAAAATAAGTTCCAACATGTTGCTTTTTTAAATATTTATCCAATGTCAAGTATGCTGATGTTTTTTTAAGGAAATAATGCTATGTCAATGCTTTCAGTGGCTTTCGTGGTTGGACTCGATGATCCAGTGGGTCTCTTCCAACCCGGTGATTCTGTGATTCTGTGATTCAGGTGTCTGGGAATCCTCAAAGTGAAGTTCTGCCTGCTCTGTATAGTTGATGTGTGTCCCTTACCCCCTGGCCTGGCAGCAGCATGTTGGTATTTTCACACCTGTGCAATGGGGTAAATAAGGTGTGAATCTTGATTTAAAGGGGTTAAAGGTTGTTTTTTAAAAAAGGATGTCTTGTACTTGATGAGAGTAAACCAGAAGTATGCTCGCAGAATAGAGGAAAATCTTGTNCGTCAATGCTTTCAGGTATCTGGGAATCCTCAAAGTGAAGTTCTGCCTGCTCTGTATAGTTGATGTGTGTCCCTTACCCCCTGGCCTGGCAGCAGCATGTTGGTATTTTCACACCTGTGCAATGGGGTAAATAAGGTGTGAATCTTGATTTAAAGGGGTTAAAGGTTTTTTTAAAAAAGATGTCTTGTACTTGATGAGAATAAACCAGAAGTACGTTCGCAGAATAGAGGAAAATCTTGTTTTCTGCTTTGAATTGCTGGATATCTAATACATTTGAGTACTATGTTAGGTAATTTATATCTAGCTGCACCTACATGGATATGCCAAGTAAGTGTCAAGTGTTCCTCTGGTCTTCAAGCCTATTGCTTCATGGCTTCCCAGGTGTTCAGCCCATGCAAGTGGCAGGTAATTTTGGCCTCCTAACATTCTTTTGTCCCTAGTCAGCTAATGCAGTTCTAAAATTGTCTCTGTCAGGAGGCTGGGAGTAAGTCTCCACATCAATTAGATCATCAGCTTTTCCCACCATTGAGAGCAATTATATCTGAGAGCTTGCTGGCTAGATGTAGTGGAGCACATTCTTTCTTCCTGCCCCTTGCTTACGTATGTTAGAGTGTGTCGCAGCTGGAGACGCACCATCAGCATAACGTAGGCATCAGAGAACACATTGTGCCTCTAGCAAGTGCTCCAGGCTGTTTGAAGAAGGCAGCCTCCCAGTTTCTCTGGTGTCGTGTTCAGCAGATTTGTCTGCCCATGACAATGAAATGAACCACAGCCTGCTTGTCTTCGCAAGAGATGGGCTGTGCTTGTCCGCAAAGAGAAATTTCAGAAGTGATTAATTTCTGCACCTTTAGCTTTGTGCTTTGAAGGTATTGATAAAGACAAAATGCTTGGCAATAGACACAAAGCCAGAGAGGAGCAGAGGAAACAGAAGAGCTCTGAAAAGAGGGAAACTGAGGCACAACAGTGACCTGAACAAGTTCAGTGAGTGATCTGGTAGAATAGAACACACTTCTGGCTTTGGACTGAATTTCATTTGAGCGCAGCAGGTCTAGGAGAATTCTTATGCTGAACTCGGTGCTATGATATCCGCACCATATGATGGAAATGGTAAGAGTTCAGTTCAGTTTAGTATTTCCTAAGAGTCAGAGCTCAGCCTATGGTGTTTAAGGCAGGCTGTCAGCTTTGTGCTGGCTCAAGATGCCATGTATTGGTGTTCATCACGAGGCTCAGCTGCCTCTGTGTGTACAGCCACAGTGTTTAAGTCCCTGTGGTAAAATACTGCCTCATCTTCCATTTAGACTGGCTTTGCTTTCCTAAGGTTAATTTAGTTGTTGCTTGCTGAAGTTGTTCACTGCCTCACAAATGGAATAAAACTACCAGGTGATAGATTCTCCCTGTGGCAATACGGCAAAAAATTATTCCCTGGAGAGAAATCCACACGCAGTGTTTGCATCACATAAAGCTCCATTCATAACCTATTTTGGGGAGCTGACGGGTCGTAGGTCTCTTGAGCCTCATCTAGCATGGGATGAGTTGTATTCAAAGACAATTACTAAATCAGCATTAAGATTGTTTCATAGATCATCTTGATTCCTTGATCTTCCACTGCAAGCTATTCAATAAAGCTCTGGGCTATTTAGGAGAATTTTTTGGCTGAGAGCCCTCTTGATAACACTCCTGTACTAGTTTCCTGACTGCTTTTGAAGTAGCTTAGAAGCTTTTAAAAATGATCTTTATATCTTGCTGTGCAGGATATAGAACACTAGCATGTACAGATGTTTCTTGGATATTGGTAACAAGTAGAAAATTGGAATATGTTAAAACCCCTTCCCACTATAAGCTAGTGGATCTTCCCTTTTCTTCAGCTGTTTTTTGCCTATTTTGTCTGCAAAATATACTGCACCCTCTGTCAGTGAGCAGCACTCAAGCAAAATGTATCCATTGTAAAAAATGAGCATAATCTGAATTTCAACAAGATTCAGATCTAGCTTTTTGAATCACTTAATGTTGACCTTTTCACAGTGTTATAGAGCACATGTGAATTGGTATAAATGCTCAAATAATTAGATATACAGAGTTTCTGTTATGTAAAAGGCAAAAAAAGCAGTAGTTGTCATTTAGATCCAAATCCGAGCTGGAAAAAAATCCTTCCAATTCTAATATTTATTTAAATGTCTTCTTGGGTTTGTCTTTTTATTTCAAAAGTGTTTGTGCTTTTACTTTCCAGCATTCTCTGAAGTAGTTGTCCGTACACAACAGCACTGGGCTGTTTAGTGTGGAGAACCCAGGACAAACCACATCCTTTTCACTTTTGCACTTAATGAGCTGCTGGAAAAGGAGAATAGCAGCATCATTTGGAGGAAAACTGAAACAGGAAAGGGTAAAGCAGGAGTGAAATGGTGTTCTTGGTCTGGAATCTTGATTTGGAGCTCTGCAAGCATATTCATACATGGTGAGGGAGGCTTTAACCTTCATGATGTGCCGTTTTATGCTGTTCATAAAATATTACTCTTCCTGTATCTTTACCACACTCATCCATCTTTGAAAACCCATCATAAAATACCAAAAGGGAAAAAAAGGTGTTGCTGGGGTCACTTACATTGACTCCTACCTGGGAGGCTTCTCAGGAAGTTAATGTAACATGTGAACAAACATATTAAGGCAGATTAAAAGGTCCATATAGTCTCCTATATAGTCAAATACAGAGGAAATTAGAACGAAAGGTGAAGCATGCTGACAGTCTTCCAATACATCTTCATAGCATTCAGTGAACTGCGGTTTTGCTGCTACTTCAGCTTAAACTAGGACCTTGGATGGATTTTTCTGTCTTGAGTTTGCCTGATTGCTTTCTGAACCTGTAAAAAATTTAGTTGAACTTGTGCTGCTGTGAAATACAAGGAATTGAATTCTGAATGAGCTGCTGCATTCACAAACATAAGAGTCAGTTCAGAGTAAAGAATTGATCCCAGCAGCTAAGCCTGCCACCATGTGCTAAATGCACTCAAGAACAAGCCTTTGCTGCAGATATCTGGAGTTGTGTAGCAGGCAATGGAAAGAAAGGAGAAAGGAAATTTGTGTGAAATCCAGAGCCAGGGTGGAAATTTTACCAGAGCAGCCTTTCTTCTAGCCAAAGACAGGGTGATTTCACATCCTGCTCTACAAAGGAGAGTTGCTTCCAAAGCAGAGATTGCTACCCCTTGAAGAAAAGTGGACCTTTCTTGTTACATGAACACACACAAAAAATGTATCTATCAGACTGTGCTTAGCTGACTTTTAAACAGGAATTTTCTTTGTGATGCAGGTTGGGTTTCTGAAGAGAATTTCCTTACAAATATTACACAGTAGCATTGATATACTTCTTCCCTGTTCTTCTTCCAGCTAGCTCAGTGATGCTCTGCTCCACGTCGCAGTCACTAAACACACAAAGCTAAATTGGAAAAGTAAATTATGCTTTCATTGTGAAAATTCTCTGCATGGTTCTGTATTTACCATAGGTCTTGGGTTGTTTTTTTCTTAAATCCGTATTGGTAGTTTTTTACTGAAACGTAAATTTTTATAAAGACAAAAGATTTTTCTTGGAAGAAAATATCTTTTAATTGATAACAGTTATGTGATTTCACTTACTGGCTACAAATCCTTTATTCAGCCTCTAATCTTCTTTCTGTAGACTATGGGAGAAAATTCTTATGTGTGCTTTTATAGTACCCGATAATAATAACTAAGATCTAGCGAAATAAAAGATTCAGAATGCTTTTTCAGAAGGATGCTGTGGATGAAAGCAGTACGCAAGATGAAATATGCATGTCTCCTGAAAAGTAGATGGCTTGTAAGCCATGAGTTTTACCTTTGCATTTTTAGTGTGAATACCTTTTTTTTTTTTCTATTCTGATATAGCGAGGCATTATACAACATATTCCTTAGACTCTCTATAGCTGCTGGTGTCTCTTGTGTACTGTTTATGTCTCGCCTAATTGTCATATTTGGATTTTGTTCACTGGTGGAAAAATGTTTTTTCCAGTGAGAATTTCACTGCTGTGAACTATTTTTCAGTATATGAACTGTACAGATGAGGGTATGTGAGCTGGTATCTTAAGCTTCTGAGTGTGAGTAGGGTGTGGGTTTCAAAGGCATTTCTTTTTTATATAAACACCCTTCCTAGAGGTACATTGATTTTAAACTTTCTGAAATCCTGTGTTGTCTCTTCACAGCCTGATTGGCGCTCCATCAGAAATCCTTATCATCATCATCTTCCAAGACTCAGATCGCAGCAGCAAAGAGTAAAATCAACTTGGGGATTACCTTTCCTTTATCTGAAGGAATGATTGTGACAGATAATTTGAATAAACACTGGGGCCAGACCTTGCAGGTGACAGGGATGTGTAAGTCCTCAAGTCTGGAATCTCCCTGCCTTCTTCCTTCATCAGAGTATGTTGGGAGATGCAGCCTGAGGAACAGGTTTGTATGAAACCATTTTGCATCGCTGTACAAAGGGCAGCAGTATGTCATGCCTATCTTCCTCCATCCCTGCACCCACTAGGTCAGAAAGCTGAAATGCTGATGAATCATGTTTGCTTTGGCAACCTTCTACTCGAGCTCCTTCTCAACCCTCTTGTCTGAGTTGGGTGCCTGTTGACACACAGGTGGGATGGGTGTGATCTGCCTGAGCTGCATCACACTTTTCTCTGCT
This sequence comes from Piaya cayana, assembly GCA_013389865.1. Taxonomy (NCBI): domain Eukaryota; kingdom Metazoa; phylum Chordata; class Aves; order Cuculiformes; family Coccyzidae; genus Piaya; species Piaya cayana. Next base: position 18,890 of record WAAB01025203.1, read on the forward strand.
CCTGCTGACATCTACTGGTAGAGAAATCTCAGCTTCTGCATTTGCAGAAGGTAACTTAGAAATTCATCAAGTGTAATATATGTGCCTAAATGCAATGTAGAATTTATTAGTGTAAACGTTTCTGTATTTGTTTGGATTATTCTGTGAGCAAAGGGAGGTAGATTTGTAGCAGGCAGGCACAGTTCTTGACAATATTGAAATGAGAGCAGAATAAATAGCTGCAGTGGGTTTTATAGGCAGCACTTCAGCCGAGCTATGAATAAGTGGGATTATGCTATCATTGCCTAGAAGGCTTTTTAGTGGTTTTGTTTAGTTTGTTTGTTCTGCTTTCCTCACACAAAGGATCTTTTGGTAGGAAGTGTCACACTGTCAGAGGTTACTGAAAGCCAGACTCACTATGGGAATTGGAAATGGTACTTTTTGTTCATAATCAATGCTTTCTGGCTTTGCCATGTCACAGGCTGTTGGTTTAGGAAACAAGGGGAAGGCATGCTAGTATTTCTGTTTACTCTGCATTTTTTCTAGCCATTTTGGCAGCTAGACAATTATATTTGGATAAGGCACAGAGTTAGGTGCAAAATAAAATTATACATTTAGGGATATCACTGCCCTTATTATTGGTGATAATACATTTACTTTGGTCTATGAATTAATAACCAAAATGCACTGAAGTTGTAATGTTTTAGCTCTGGGGGTTTGAAGTCTTTTCATGTTCCTGCAGCTGATTTGGCTTTACCCAAGATTATGTCCTCTGCTTGTATATCTCTCCCCTATAAACTTGCACAAGGTACTATACGTCCCAGTTAGTGTTTGTGAGATTTTTGAGGAAGAGAAAAAATATTCCTGCTGATATCAAAGTACTTGATTGAAGACCCAACATAAACATGGCTCTAATTCTCTGTGCCTTGCTCATGTAAGACCTGAACTCACTGGGGACACTCATTGACAGAGGAGGAAGATCAGAGCTGCATTCAAAATGCTTTCTAAATGTGATACCCCCTCTGCTCAAGAGATGAACTCAGGCTTGCTCAGTTCTGAACACACACAAGCATCAATATGCACACAATTAAGCATGAGACCGATTGTGTGATAAGTGCTTATTGATCCTTCTGAAGCTTTAGGAAAAGAACAGAAAAATCTTCTGAGGTAGAAAGCTCTTTAGTGTGTGTGTCGGTGGGGGAGGAAGATATTCTCTATCCTTTTGTAGGGACTGAGTTGTTAGGGCATCCACAATGGTTTGTGCTTTTAATAGGTTCCTACAAAAGTCCTAAAGATGGTAGCTGAGTTAGAGCATCGCTAAGCACAACAGAAGGGGAGATGAGGAAGTTAAGCTCTCCATATTTACAGGTGATTTTTTAATAGTCAAGCACATTGATCTGCTGGGAACTGGGATTAAGATAGAATTCCAAATGTTGCGAAGCACACTTAGAGCTTTGCAAGAAATGATCCTGTGGGGAAAAAATAGGATCATACAAGAACCACAGACTCTTGGAAGATAAATTAAGATTGCGAGGAAAAGTTTAGTTTTCATATATTTTCCTGCAATTTTACATTTAGGTTTGCAACCAGCAGACAGAAAAGCTCAACACAGGTTTGGATTTTTGAGGACAGATCTAAAGACCTCTTAGATTCCATTGTGTGTGATTTGTATACGTAATTTAGATATGATTCTATAAAAATATACTTTAGAGCTATATTCCTACCCATTAAGTAGGTTGTTGCTTTAATCACAATATCAGTTCATTATACAATATATGCTCAAGCTTCTCTTTTAACAATAGCTTAGATGTTTGTATCCAGGAAGTTTGCTAAACAAGGAAGCACTGGTCCCAGAAAGCCACAAATGTCGAAACAGGTAAGAATTTCCTCAGTGACGCAGGTATTTGCTACTGTAAATACAGGTGTTTTTCCATGGAAATGTTCTCAATTTTCCAATGTCACTCATGAGCAACGGGCAAAAAAAATCCCCCAATGCACTCAGATTACAGTTAAAGAATTCTATTGCTAAAGAAAGTTCTTGAATGATGATAAAATAGAGTAACTTACCTTAAGGTGCTTTACCAGGATGTATGTCTTGGGATGAAGCCACATTGGAAGGGACTTGGAAAGTTTTGATGTTACACCTCTTAAAAATATATAAACAGTATTCTTTTTATTACCTGTATCTCAAAGATAAGTCCTACAGATTTCCAGAGAAAAGAAGGGAGTCTTGAGAAATGCTCACAATAAGCAGAAAGTTCCTGTGATCCAGATGGACTATCCTCTCCTTGGATAGGTATTTTCCACAATTGTTACCTACTTGGTATAACTTACAGGGAATGAGACATTTGTCGCTGTGCTGAGACTCTAATGACCCGTAGCAGGATAAATTATGTTGTACTCGCATACAATTGTGTTTCCCTGAAATGTGTTTATTTTTCTGTGCACACTGGTAGGGATCACAGGCTGGTTAACGACACCAAGACTGTCTCCTGAGTGCATTTGGCTATTCCTGCAGGCAAGGTCAGCTATTTCTGTCAAATTTACACATAAAATTTAGGATTAAGGATTCATTTGCTCAGTGTAATTTGTAATAAAATTAATGAATCATCTCTAGATAGATACTTTAAAGGTGAATGAGAAAACTTTTGTAATTAAGTGTGCTACAATGCTGGTCTGCACTGACTGTCCACAAATCTAGGAAGGCTGTAAAGCTGGGAACATGGGCTTTGACTGGTCTTGTGCAATGGCAAAACCTGAATGTTCACCTGATTATTGGTTCTTTCCCCGCCACAAATATTTACTTCGCTCTTCTTTCCTTCCATTTCTACAGATAATTCCTTGCAATCTCCTTTTACTATCTGACAGATTCCCCGTTTTCCACTCACTATGACGAATAATCCAACAGCAATATCACAGCAATAGGGCCCTTTTTCTGAGAGGGTCATCCACCCCACAGCAGGAGAATTTGAGCTTTCTGTCCTCTAACACTTGTGACACTGACTGATCACAGCATCATGGTCTAGTACCTCGAAAACCAGCTTATAAAACATGTAAAATTAAATAGGCCTATAGATCTGTTAAATTTAGTAACAATATAAATTGTCTTGTAATAGAGATCTCCATAGTGGGTGCAGAGGATGCTGCTGTTGCTATGTCTTTAGCTGCTTTTTACTTACATGAGAAAGAAATATCACTATTTGGAAAGGCAATTGACACACTAGAGCTAAGGATTCTCATTCTCCTTCAAGAGCCAGCCTTGTGCAGATGATTTTCCTGCAGTGTTGTGCAGCAGACGAAAGGTGGGGCACAGGCTTCACTGGTTTTTGCTCTACGCTGATGATGCTCGGGCCTGATGCTGAACGCCAGTCTGGGCATTTATTAGGTTCAGGGGAGACAAAGTAGCCGCAGTTGCAGATTAAAGTTTTGTAGGACACTAGAAAATCTGAGGAGTTTTTAGGATCACACTCAAAACTGAAGCTTGCAGACAGGAGGTCTCTTAACACTGCTAGCAAAAGCTTGTACACCCAGCTGGCAGAGGTAAGAAATAGGGAAAAGAAAGAAAATTGAACTTGAGCAAACAGTTGAGGTCTACAGGAAAGCTGGAGATGGGCTTTTTATCAGAGAGTATAGTGAGAGGGTGAGGGGTAATGTTTCCAAGCTGAAAGAGGGGAGATTTAGATGAAATATTAAGAAGTAGTTTTTTACTGTGAAGGTGGAGAGGCACTGGCACAGGTTTCCCAGAGAAGTAGTGGATGCTCCATCCCTGGAGGTGTTCAAGGCCAAGACGGATGGGGTTTTGAGCCACCTACTCCAGTGGAAGTTGTTTCTGCCTATGGCAAGGGAATTGGAACTGGATGATCTTTAAGGTCCTTTCCAACCCAAACCATTCTATGCTTCTCTGAAATGTCATGCAGCTGTATCTGCCACTGCTTCTGAAACTGTGATAAATTGGGAATACTAGGCTGTACACATTGCAGCTTTAAATACATATAGGGTTTTTCTGTGGTAACTGCAAGGACCAGGCAAAACCCAACAGAAAAGCTGTGTTTGAATAGAAGGTGAGTACTCATTTACATTCAAGTAAATGAGGATCAAAACCATTCTCTAACCGAGTTAATATGAGTTTATTCTGCTGTGATGGTGAGCAGAGCCATCGCCAGGCTCTGGGCAAGCTGTGAAAGACTCAGTCTTTGCTTCATTGTGTACAGGAGTCGCAGTGGTGCTGGGCAGCTTGCAGAGGAGGTTTTAGTTCTAAGTCAATAAACACAGAATCGTGACATAATAAAACTCAGAACACCACTGCTTTGGTATCCACAAAGAATTTGTTCCTTCCCTAGGCTGGTGCCTGGCTTTGGTGCAGTCAGCACAAATCCCTCTTTAGGAGCACATAGTAAAAGGGGCATTCAGATGTTTGGAAAATTCCATAACCACCCTGAAATATCTGCTCTGAGACAGTGTGGCTCTTAATCTATCAAGTATGCCACTAAGTTAACATATTTACCCACTGCAAATGCCTTGAAGTTGCTTATTTTGTAGTTTTTAAATTTGCATCCTCTGGGTGTGCTCCTCCAAATCCCCTGCAGGTAAAGATCGCTTAGCATCCTAACTAACAATGGACTTGGGCTCTTCCTCAAAGTAAGGGTTTTATCAATCAGAGGTACCATAAAAAGCTTACCCCTCTGCCTTTCTCTTCCACAGCCAGGAATATACAGGTATCTTGCACAACTCATCTTAAAAGGTACTGATAACTTACACTTTTGTCTGTCAGAATTAGACCCTATTAAAAATTACTCATGCCCTGGAAACTGTCATCCTCCTTTCCCCACACCCTGAGGAGAATTAACATCCCATTTTCAGTTCTCAGTGCCAAGATGCTAATCCTGACACTGCTGCTGGTGCTATAAAAGCTGGTCAGACTTCCCAGTCTTTGGGAAGAGTAAGTAAAAGCACTCTTCTAAGTCAGCTAAGGTTTTTTCCTTCTCAGCTCACTTTTAATTAAAATTGCTACCATCTTATTTCTTTGAGGACTGCAAATCCAGTTGGGGATCTGGTGAGTTGATCTCTGACAATATCAGATGTTGTCAGAACTCTTAATCGAAGGCAGCCCATGAAAGCACCCCGGGGAGCACTTTATTCTCTGTGTTTAAAAGGACATGAAAGTACAATAGTTCTCTTTATATGGGTACAAAGAAGCCAATTGATCTTGTCAGTTTAATAAATAATACAATTGCTTCCACCAGACAGTGTTAATAGACTCCTGTCTGGACTAATGTTATAGAGAATTGTACAAGTACAGAAATGCTATCCACCTCCCTCTGCCCTGGATTAACCACCTTCTCCTTTATCACCTACAGGCAAAGCTTCCAGCGGTAGTCCTTAAAGGGCATCAGGTCCCCTGATCTTCATCTTTTTCTTTATTTTAATGTGTGTTCTTGGAAGAGACAAACTAATTTCCTGATGCATCTGTTGTCTGGCTGGTTCCTAGCATTTTTACAGATTTAAAGAAGCTTGAAAATGCAAAATAGGCAGCAGGTTTGGGGTGCGTCTTTTGTATAAGCATTTACTGTCTATATTTCAAGTTGCAAAGATGCAAAATTTGTGTTGTGCTTTTCAGACCTTACAGAGGTGCAGGGAAGCTCAGATGCAGCTTCTTCCCTGGGCCACAATGAATACAAGGACCAGACATCAGCAAAATTGATACAAGGCTTCAGTTCAAGAAACCCACAGCTCAGGGATTTGGGATGCTTCTGACTTGGTGCCAACATAACCAGATGAGGCCCTTCTGTGGATTCCCCTACTCAGCATTTTAAGCGGGATGTGAGTTTTTGCATTATCAGCACTGCTTTTCAGGTGAGCATTAGATGGGATACAGGCACACCGGTGTTCACTGAGGTAGTGCTGGTAACATTACCAGAGGAAGATTTTAAAATTTTATTATCTTGGTTTTGGTTTGTTCTCCTTTTTCTTTTTTTCTTTGCTATAACACAAAGTGGTTCTGAGTTTTGCAGCAGTGGTATGTGATAAACAGGCAGGAAGAAAATGTATTTGTCATTGAGAATTGGTTTCTGAAATTTTGAGGACCAGAATGTTATGCTTTGAAAATAGTTAATTTTACAGCAGTTACAGATTTGCATCTATCTGTATATCTAACTAAACTTGTGTTTACATATGTATGGGATTTATAAATATATTTAAAAAAACATAAAAATATAGGTATGGTTTCTATATATACATACACACACACATATGTATAAATCCAGTCTGTGCTGTCAAAGTCCCCACAGGTTCTTCCCCAGATGATGAGAGGCTGGACACACCTCTCTGAGTGCTGCTGAGCTCTCCAGCTCTGCCTGTCAAAGGAGACATTGTGGTGAGTAAAAAACCGACTGGTCTCCTTCCATGTGTTTGCAAGAAAAAAACCTTTGAGCTGAATGCTGAAATCAGAGATTTAATTGTTAATAACACTTTGTTTATCTATAATAACCTGAATGAAAAATGCAATGACCAATGAGTAAATAGAGCTGTTGTTGACAAATTATTTAGATTCTCTATACCTTGGTTTTACATGCTGTAAAAGGTAGGAAGTAACCATGCCAGAACTGAAAGGGGCATTTGCAGGATAAATGCATAATTTATGTTGAGCTGTTCAGGTATTTCAGGTACTGGGATGATACATGACATGTTGATTTTTATCTGTAGCAGAGACCTATTCTGGTTCAATGATGAGGCCCTAAAGTATCAGAAGTCAACAGACTTTGGGATTCTTTTGGATTGGTGGGGAAAGCAATTTCTGTTCAAGTCTGTGCTTACACATATATTGCTTTTGAATTGTTGCTTTGCTGACAGAGAAAATACACTGCTGCCCTTCTACCTGAAGATGAAAACTGTTTTTTATTTTAAATACAAAAAGTAAATGAAATCCAGACTCCTTAACTGGTTTTAGATATAATTTCAGAAATGAAACTGAGTCTTTAAATAATAAATTGCTAGTGTTGGAAATCAGTTTTCTTCACCCCTTCTTCCCTCCTGCATCCATTTTGAATTGAGACTTTTGTGTTTGAGGGGTAAGACCCCAAAAAGCTTATAAAGTCACAAATGGTATTTGAAAGGCTGCTCTGTGCTCTTCTTTGAGTGCTTTGAGTGCTATTGATGCTTTGAGTTGAGGCATGAAAGACCTAGAACTCTGATCTCTGGTTTTGGCAAGTGGAGTCATTCAATTCAATTTCACAACAGTGCAGCTGTGAAGCTTTACAATTTTTGATGTTTAAAAAGGTAGAGATTATTTCTGTTCTCTGTGATTTGTGAGCAACCGCTGCTTCTGTTAGCAAACCCAGGAAGAAATCTGTCTGTCTGATGTGCATGGACTGTTACTGATACCTGTGCTATAAGACCTGAGTGGATATTAGACATCTGGCTGGCATCTCCGAGATCAAAACACCATCTGATGCTCTGCTGCCCTTTGAACAGCACTTAATTGGCCATGATACTGTATTTTAAGACCTGGGACTGCTTTGCCTCCTCAGGTCACTGGGTGAATCCAGTTTAGGTCTGTAGGAAACCAGTCAATGTTCTCAGCCTCCTTTCTAGTGGAGAGCAGGCTGCATTGCTATTCTCACAGCTTTGGTTTTCTTGCCTGCAGAGAGTTGTCGTGAAGATGTGAGTTTGCAGTTCCTGCTCTTTCTTACAGGTGGTTTCTGTAGGTTGACAGAAGCACATTAGGTTGGACTGTTTGGTGGGGATACACCTGGTGTCCTCTGCAGAGAAGATATCAGGCAGGTCTGGTCAGCCTTTATCTTACAAGGCTTATGCCAAACTCTTCAAACAATTCCCTGGGGAGCAGAGAACAGCTTACAAGCAATAGGTGCTGCCTGGCCATGAAGATCTGATTCAGGGTGGATTGGCAAAGCTAGTCCTGGCAGCTGCTCCTCACCCAGCTCCTTCTGCGGTGGGAGGGCACAATTATCTACCAGCCTTTTGCCAACCAGCCTTGTGCTGGTCCTCTTGTGGAAGCCCCAGTTGCATTGATAAAGAGGCATGGACTGCTCACTGACACAACCTCTGCTGGTACCAGTGCCAACCAGGCTAGGACCGGCTCCAGTCTGGAGCCTAATAGCCTCCTGAACTTAACCCTGAGCTCAGCGTTCAGTGTCTTGCTAATGCAGAGGATTCACCCTCTATCCAACTTGGATGATGGGCAAGAGTGATGTGTGGCTGGCAGTCCACCCCAGCAGCTAAGTGCAATGCCCTTCATTTCCAGCACAGTAAAACTAGCCTAGTCAGTGAGCTTACATCTGGGGGCTTGTCCTCAGAGAATTTTGGTATGCATTATTTTCATTAGAAATGGAGACCATTTGACTTAATTGCCTGCCAAAATGTGTGGAGAATTGGAGCACCAGGATGCGAGTGCAGACCTTCCTCTGCAGTCAAAGCAGGCTACAATGGAAACTGTTCCCCCTCTACTAAAATATGCAGCACTACAAGCATGTCTGTGTTGGGTTGCTGCGCAGCACACATCTTGCTGCAAAGACAGCAAAGCTGAACTGTTTTCTGCACCAAGGGAGACACGCATACTTTGTTCATGGGGGAAGGCAGAGCATTGGCACTGGTTGTTTCCTCCCTCTAGAAGAGGAAAAGGATCTTGCAATGTAGAGATGGGCACACCAGCTATTCTGAGCAGGAAAAATAGCATATCTGTACCCTAACTGCCTGGTGGACTGCCTGCTTCTAACCACAGTCCTGTATTGTGCATTGTTACTGAGTGGTGCTTTGTGATTCATGACAACGATGCTGTGCTGAGGGTATTTATTGACCGTACGGTGCAAAAAGCTGCTTAGATCATTCATAGACAGATCTGAGCTACAAGTCTTTCCTGTGATGATTTCACAGACTTGACAGGTGTTGGATGGATGCGTGGTAGGGAAATGGGGTTGTCAAAGACACATGAACTGACAGTGGATATGAGGACATCGATGCCACTCTGCACGCAACAGTTGTGAGGAAGAAGAGAAGGAGGAAGGTGGAACATGGGTAGATGGAAGGGAGAAAGCAAAGTAATGATGTAGGATGTCACTTTGGAGTGGAGGACTCTGCTAAGGCTTGATTCAGCAGGATGCCAGACACCTGCTGTTTACAGCCAAGTCCAAAGGTACTAAAGATATCAGTGCCTTGGAAAATTAAATACTTTGATTCCAATCTCTTTAGCTAGCAAGCAATGTTGTTTTATCTAATGCTTGTCTCTCTCTGTTTTAGGCTCAGGCTCCTGCTGAGAAAAGGTATGCATAATGAAATGATTAAATCATGCGTTTTCAAATAATCAAAGTCATGCTGTTTCAGCTATGCAGAAATCCTGTTCCTCTTACGAGATGGCTAGCCAGATTCACAATTTCTTTAGGATTTTATATTTCTTACAAGGACTCTGAATGAAAAAGAATCTGGTTAAGGTCAGCTCTGCTCTCCTGCAAGCCCAGGGCCAGATATGATCACATTCATATTCTTCTTGTGTCACTGCAGACAGAAAATAATTTTGCAGTCTGATTTTATGCTCTAAAGAAAATCATTCACACTGTGACAGCACTTCAAAATATTTCAATCCTTATTCTGTATATGCTGCTGGCTATGACTGCAGTGCAGAAAAAAAAAAGCTTCCCTGAATCAGTAGTTATGGGAAGGGGTAAAGTTTCAACATCACTCCTTTCCATCTTGATTTTGCAACTAATCTCCTGTACCTGCTGTACCTCCAGTTTGAGACATCTACCCTGTAACTCTGCACTACCTCAAGCTTTGGCATCCCTGACACACTTAATTGCACAACACTGCTTAAATATTTTTCATGGTAAAATCAGATGGTACTGCATGTGCTGCTATATAAAGAATCACCTCCTGACTGTGAGAAATCTCCCTAGAGAAACGTACCCTGGAGGAGACAGTGAAGGAAGTGAATCAGAAACATCTTCGTGGTCAGAGTCCAGAGACTCTTACCTATCCACCAAGGTAAGGTTTCTTCTTAAAAGGATGTTATCAAAGCCGATTGACCTAAAATGGAACCTTGTGTGCTTTTTTGAGTGATGGACATGTATATGTTCCCATGTTCTGCTCTTTGGGGTCACTCTTAGGAGCATGTGAGAAACCAGCTGAAAACAAACAGGAAGGATGTTGTCAAAGAGGACTCTGACCTCCCAAGGTCATGGAAGTGACAGTGAACTGATGGAGGTTAATAAGCTTATTTTAATGAAGGGACTGTATTTACAGGGGAAGTGGCACAGCAGATACGAGGCAGCTGCACCATGTGACACTCTGCTACGTTGATTTTTGCAGATCCTAAACGCAGCCTCAGGGTGAAGAGCAGCAAAGAAGTCCCTCTCTCTCTCTTAGAGCCACATTCAGGAAACTGAGTAATGATTGCAGTCTATCAAAGAAGCAAGAGAAATTTAACTGAATAACAAATTATCAGATCTACATTTAAAACAGAGGAATTGTCTTTCTGGGCCAAGCAGAAGAGTTTAATTTTGACAAAAGGAGTTATAAGAACTCATATCTACCTTGCCATAAAGGAAAATCTCACCACCAGTCTCATTTTTACTATAGAAATGTTGCTCCAAGAGACTTCGGATCTGCGTGTGTGGTTCTCCATCTCAAAATCGAAACAGCTTAGACCAAATGGCACTGGCAAGTTCAAAGAGCCACTATTTTTTTTGTGCAGTGAAAAGGCTAGAGACCATATGGCTGCACTACTGGGATGCCACTCTTGCTCTACAGACCAAATGTGGCAGACAATGTGGTGATAAGGCAGAAGGCATTATACCAGCAGAAAGCATTAATCAGGGACATTGAAACTGGTAAACCTGAGTCACTATAAGCAGACAGCAGATGGAGATGGAAGAAGAGGAAATAATAAAACTCTTCAATAAGACAGAGACAGCTTAGATGACTGCTTTCATTTGCATACATCTTATAAAATGGATCTGCTAGTTTTACACTCAATATGGATTTCTCAAATGACAAAGTTTAAAAAAAAAAGGCAACGAAAAACCCCAAATAAACCCCCCAGCTTAGCAGCAGTGCAGAACAAACCCAGCATTCAAAAAGCAATTTCTTCTCTCCAGACAGGCAAAGTTGCCTACAACTTTAAATTCTGTTGCAGAGCAGAGCTTGATTCTGCTCTCTTTTGCTCTGCCTGGTGTGGCTCTTTGAGATGGGACATGATGTTGCTGTGGAAATATCCACCTTGACAGAAGAGCTTGACAGCTGCTCACAGACCTCTCATGTGGAGCATAAACCTTTTCCCAGCTATGAGTTAATGTCACCAGTGCTGACATTAGACATCTTCCTTGCAGAGTTGTGCCTCATTCTCTTGGCTGCTTTACCTCTTACTTGAACCTAACACTTTAACCAGCAGCCAAGAGGGAGAGAGGAACTGCGTGGGGTTTTAGAGTCTTCACTGCAATCTATTTGAAAAATGTCTGTTACTAAAAGGTTTAAAGCCTTTAGCAGTCAAGAGTAGAACGACTTTGTGTAAATAACAAATTATACCAGTCGATATTGATTTTTCTTGTCTGAGCAATTCCCAGATCAAATGTGCTCTTTCAACAAGTCAAAAGGTGATATATCTAGCTGCAGTCACTCCAAACTCTGAAAAGCTAAAACCCAAGTTTTTCTTTCTCTGCTCCTTCATTGATGTAAATGAAAGCAGTACATTGAAGACACACCTTACCACTTTGTTGATGATCCATAAAGCTTACTTTTTAAATAAGGAAAAAGCTTCCCAACTGCAGAAACCAGACATAGTTATGAAGAGCAATTGCACGTTAAAGGCATAGTTGTGTGCAGCATTTATCTTCCCAAGCATCCCAAGTGCTCTGATGCTTTGTGCCCCCTGCTCCCACTCTCTAACCTCCAGAATCGACTTCCAGGGGACAGGAGTGCATGAAGTCTGTATTCTTCTCACCAAATTTGCTCTGGTAGAATCAGACAGTACCAAACTTAAGCATATGGCATTGACAAGAAATGCAAAGCACCGTGCAGCAAGAGATAAATCCACCCAAGCCCTTAGGATCAGATGAGCCCACTGTCAAATTGGTACCACCATTCTTTACACGCTGTTTTGCACCTTGATTTAATTCCCCTTCTTCCTCATCAAGGCTGGCTCGAGGAGATTCTGTCCCACAGCAAACTTGCAGCAGTGCTGCCTCGAGTAACATTGCACGGCCAAGACAATGGGTCTTAGGAAACTAATTAATTTGACATTTATTAATGAGTGCACTCTAGGTGGATTCTTAAGATAGTTTTCACTAACAACAACAACAAAAAGTTGGCATTTTAAAATCCAGAAAAGATATTAAATACCAAAGGGCCATACTATTGAAGGAGAGGAAATCAAGTTCACTTGACTCCAGAAATCAAAACTGAATACTTTGAATATTTCCTTCTGTACAACTGACATAGTATTTTAAAAAACCCCGCACCCTTATACTTCAATTTCCAGCAGACTGCCCCCTCTCAAATACTTCAATATCTTGGTCATGAATGGTGTTGACTTTCCTTCTTGGATTTTCCTGAGGAAACAAACTTATAAACAAAGAGGCGATGGTGATCAGACTAAGCTCTAGTACGGTACAACAGGTTGTCTTAAGCTGTGTCAGAGCACAGCCCATTTTTTTATCTGACATTAATTTCAAGTCCCTGTACTGAAGCAGTGATAGAGCTCTGATTCCAAGGCTGCCATTAAGAGGAGGTTTATTGATCAGCCTCAGATGTCCAAGTCCCACAGTAGAGTCACCCTGAAATACTTCAATAGAAAGGAAATTCATTTCAAGCAATTTCTTTGTAAGAAGTACAGCTTAACAGCATTTTGTGCTTTACTGTGCGTTGCACACGCCTTTCTGTTCCCCCGGGGTTTCTTCCAGTCATCTTCTGTTCCAAATCTCCCAGCCTTTCTGCATCTGCATCTCTCCTTTGATCTCTCTCCTTCTCAGCAGGAACTAGGAGGTTTAAATCCATCTTTTTCCCAGTTCTTTTCAGTTTGAGAGATGTCCTAGTTACCAGGTTAGATCTGAATACCAGACATCCTACGTCTGCAGGGAAAAGGGCGCTGCATGGTTATTTCCTCTGTCTCCATTAAGTATGTTGTGCCCTTCATATTTAAACAGAGCACTTGGTCTTTCTTAGACAATTTATCTCTCTCATTCTTTTCCCTCATAATCTCCCACAGCAAGATCCCAAAAATTATCTAATAAACATGGATGTTATGACATCGTCCCACAATAGCTCTAAACATCATACAGGAAAAATCAACTAATAAATGATATAATTACTGCGAAGATGACAACCACCTCTCCTGAAAACATATAGTGAGTTTCTCTTTATCTTGTCACACAATTTTTTTTTTTGTCTTGGGTGCTTTTTTTTTTGTCTT
>WAAB01025203.1:32306-52662 GCA_013389865.1 Piaya cayana
GCTTTGTTTTTCAAGCCCTTCTCTTGCCTCATCCCTTGTGATCATGTGCAAAAAATGTATATCTCCGGGCACAGAAATATAAAGTGCAGTCATTCTGAGCTGCCACAGGAATGCAGGTCCACCCAGTTAATTCTTTCCTATTGTAACGTGTGGAGTGGCCCCACAGGCACGCTCATAGACACACCTTTTCTTTTTTGGTACTGCTAATTATCTTAAGCTACTCTCCAGGTTGCTGGCATAGCTTATTACTGGGGAAAATTGGCAGTTTATCTCCTTCTGTGGTGACTAGTAAGTTGTGTGAAAAGCTTTTTAGCTTGATTTGTTCTGACTTCTGCCATGTCTTGCTGATCTACCTATTATGCTCAAAAGTAAGGTAAATTAAACCCAGCAGTCAAACCAGACAGACAGAAGGGCATGAACCCCTACCAAAAAAAGTATTTTTGAAACAAAGAGACATGCTTTAAGCCAGTAAACGGTATCTTTTGCTTTGAACTAAGGACAGCGCTGTACAATTATCGTTGACTCTGTTGTCACAGGCACATCGCATTATGACGCTGCTCTGCTTTGTTATTACGTTCAGTCAAAGCAGTAGAATACAAAGGAGAAGGCTGCTCTGTCAAGTGCTCCAAGGATGGGATTGCTGAATGCTGTATTTTAATAATCTGCCTTGTTCACATGAGCTGAGCCAGCCACAGCCAAAGCAGGGAGCAGTTGTTGGCCAACGAAAACACAGCTGTTGTAGCTCATTTTAAAGTCTACCAGCCTTTCTACTGTTCCTTTTCAGAGATTAAGCTTAATTTTCTGTAGGCAAGTCTTATGTCACCTTATTCAAGAAAAGTTTCACTGACAGCCTTGGAGTTTTTTCCTCTTTGCCTCATCTTTGTGGTTTTGGAAGGCAAACAGCTTCGCCTGGGTACATTTCTACTAAAGAGCAAAACCGTGTAAAACCTGTGTGGTTCTGCCACACAACCAGCAGCAAGACCCCAGCCATGCAAGTGGCCAGGGAATTTACAAGCTTTTGGAGGAAAATACAAGCTGATATTAAGGCATGTTGTCACAGCCAGGTAAACTCAGCCATTTGGTGTGATTTGAGCCAACAGGCACATGCTCAAAACAGAAGCTGTGTTTTAACCTGACTTTTATTTCCAGCCTTTTAGCTTTCTCTGAAACCCAAGTGATATTAAAGTGTAGGGGAGGGGGAAGTTGTCTAATCAACAAAATGGATTGTTGGTATGGATCAAAATTTCATAAAATACTGAATTGCAGCAAAATGAAGATACTGAGTTTCACCACCTGCCTGCCTCTTTCCATGGTCTCATCTGCATTATGCAAAAGCCAAATCAGAGTTATAAGTAACTCCTCTCCACTGCCAAGAAATTCATCTCATTGGTTTATCCAGAAGGGCTTCTGTACCAAATATAGTCTCTGGTGTGTGGGTTGTTTCAGGCCTGCTTTTAGAAAACAGCTGATCCAAGAGAAGCTGAATGACTGTCTTCAGGTCTATGATTATTGTAAAAGCCTGAATCTGAGCTTTTTTTACTGCCTGTGTGTCACAGCACTTTTCTAGTGACCACTGGTTGCTGCCTTAGTTGAATAAGTTTTTCAGATTAACCAGGAAAAATAGAAACCCTCCACCCTTGGTTCTTTCTCATTTTATAATTATCTGCTGTTTCTCTAGAGCTGCTCTTTTATCCCTATGTTTTGCTCTTGCCTGGATTTGCCTAGTCCCTTGCAATTAAAGTGAAGCGGCTCTATATAGTTCACAACCTAAGATCACAAGCTGCAAACCCTTGCTCATTAGAGCAATCCCACCAGAGCGAATAAGGCTATTTCACATCAGGTTTGCTTGCTTGGTGAAGTTTAGTAGGCTCTGACCTTCAGTTATGTATTTTTAAACATCAGCAAAAAATGTTCTCTGACTCACCGGTAATAGTATAATTGCTAATTGGATGAAACTCTAAAAAAATAGGTCCAAATATGTTTATGTAACAATCAGAAAACTTTCATTCCCATAGGAAAGGAATAGTTACACTTTCAACATCGCTTATGTTTTGGCCTGGAGGTGTCCTATGTGCTGTGCCAAAAAGTAATAATTAAAGGGACATGGTCAACATAAAATTAAATTTATTGAAACTCCTTACTCGTGCTACTTGGCAATGAGCTACAGGGTTCAAAGTGAAGAGATTTTTTTAAAATAAGTTTGTTTTGCGCCACTTAGGCTCTTTGTTCTTTTTGCAGTGCTCAGTTTTGGTATAAAAATCTGGGGTTTTTTTCTGGTTTCACTTCTAGTTTGTGTTCGATTACTCAGTGTTTCTGTGCTGTATGTGTTCTGAATTTAAAAGACATCTGCTTCACTTTAGCTGTATCCCCCACTGTCAGTCTTCACTTCCTCTTGCTATATGCATGCTAAAATATTGTTGGCATGAATATGCAAGTAAAACAAATGCAAAGCCAGCATCGGAGATAATTTCTGATCCTTTTAAAGTGTCCAAACCTCTCGTGAGGTCTTTGATGCTGAGGCTGTTAAGCAAGGCAGACTAAGATTCGAGTTCTCTCTTTGCAAGCAACAAGAGCAAGCATCTGCAATTACTTTATGAAAACAACCACTGGTGAGAATTACAAATCAATACATGCAATGTGCTTGGTATATTTTCTTTTAATGAAAACCTGATTCACACAGCCTTTGGAATTTCTCAGCTGCCTTGTTAGATCCCTGCCATCAAGGCACAGTGACAAAGGAGTGTGTCACCTCCTCCACAGCTGGGATCATGTGGCAGATGCTGTAAGTGACCCTGGAAATTTTGCTGGTTTATTTTTTGGTCTTTTCCCTGAATGGGTGATGTTGCAAGTAAATCACTAGAAATCATAACTGACTTGGTAGCCGAGTGATGGAGAGTAAAATTGCAAGAGATCTGCGTTTAAATAGAGAGATAGGAATGGTTGGACTCATGATCCGGTGGGTCTTCTCCAACCTGGTGATTCTATGATTCTATGAAATTGAAAGAAGGGAAGTATAAAAATGCATAATGCTGAGTCCACAGGCAGACGTGACCCTCTTGCCAGTGTCAGACCGGGCCAGACAGAGGTCGAGCTGTGTTAGCATGCAGGCTGTACCACGCAGACATGCCTCGTCCAGATGTTGGCACCCTTCCCTGCTGAGAGAACCTTTGATGGAGATGGGGGAGCTGACTCCAACCCCTGTGTTTGTGCATGGAGGGATTGTGACCCACAGTGCGGGGCACAGGGCCACAATGCACGCAGCCTGATGGCTTCTGGCCTGGAACTGGCTTGCATCTGGCCAGCTACAAACCCAGCTGGAAGGATTTATATCCATCTGCACCCATGGCCAGTTACTGCGTAGGGTGCAGCTTGAGGTTAAAGCTAAAACAATCCTTTTTCTAGGAACAATGCCCTGGGCAAGGCCTGTCTGATCCAGAAGATTTGATGTTCTAAAGAAAATTAAAAAAACTCCAAACCCTGACCTTCTTTACTTCAAAGCCATGCCCTTCCCTCGCTTATAGGGGTTATAACAAAAAGATCTTATGATCTTACATGGTCAATCACAGCCCAAAGGCTGTGCAATAGCCTGCTCTGTCAGTGAAATCCTTCAGAACAGGGGAGGAAGGGCCAAAAAAGCAAAATGATAACAGAAAGCATAGAGTCAGCTTGGATAATGGATATACTTGAGAAAACCATGGCCTGCTCAAGCTGAAATGGAGGATCTGCACACTATACTGGTTTCTCCCATGGAACCAGCCCTTTTTCTGCAACGGCAGAAGGGAAGAGATGACCAGAACAAGGTCACCGTGCACTTCCTAAGGTTGAAAAGAGCGTTCTGAAATAAAGAATAGAAATATTTACATTGTTTAAATGTTCAGTCTGGTCAAAAGCCAATGGAAAAATGCTCTGCAAGAGCCAGGCTGGTGTGTCTGACATGGCTGGCAGTCATCAGCAGGCTCTGTAATCAGCAGATTAATGACCTCCAGAGAAATGTCTCCACGCTGACAGTTTACTTCTGACTGCTTTCAGCTACATATCTTCTGATGCAGTTCCTCTTAGTTTGATGCGAATGACCAACCAGCGTGCATTAGACAGGAGGTTTAGGGAAATTCTCTATAGTCGTGGCACTGATGAACAGGCAGCTGGGAGAGGCTCCCGGTAGAGTGGCACTGCTGGAGGGATAAATGCTCCTTTTCCCAAGGGCTGGGTGCTTTGCCAGAGCTGTGTTGCTCCTCTTTGGATGTTTTTTTCTTTTTTAATCTTTCAGCCTTGGTTTGCAATTCTTCAGGGTAACTAGTTTGCTGATTTTTTTTCTTCCAGGACTCAGTAATTGCTTGGCTTCTTTCCAGTTGATGCTCCCCATGCACAAAGAGGGAAGTGTGCTTTTCTGTATTAGGGCTTTTATATATATTCCTTCCTTTAAATTAATTGAAGACCGGGGTTGTCTGCTCTGCATTTTGGAGGAGTGATGGGAGCCTGCAATACCCAGGAGGTTCAAGGGTGAATTCAGACAAAATTACAGGCACACGCAGGGGATGTTTCTGGGAGTATGTGGTGCCTTTGTGGATCTGAGCAGACTTGGCAGCTTAGTGTGGCATCAGTACAGCTGCTGGGGGGCTCAGTCTCTCCAGCCACACACAAACGCTCTGCGGGAAAGGCTCCCGCTGTTTGGAGGCAGCTGGGGGGATCGGAAAGCACACTCTGCTCTTGGCTGTTCTTTCAAGAGCAGCATAACCTCTCTGCAGATAGAGGTTTTCTTTGTGCTGGAAATGGCATTACTCCCTATGTCAGTCATCAACGTCCTGAGCAGGTTTGGACATAAATACCCTGATACAATAGCCTGAGCTGGATCTGCACCGCACCTACTTTCCGGCTGCAGTGGGCATCCTTGGGAAAGCACAGCTTTTGGGGTTAGAGCATTCCTGGCATGGGGAGAAAGCTCGGTGCATCTCTGCAAAAATGTTCCTGTTCTCATGGCAAAAGGTATGCTTCCCAGGAAGAATGCTTCATTTTCCTGAAATTCAGTCAGTTTTTCTGCAACGTTTCATTTCTAATGTCAAAATGCATATCCAAGCAGGCTGGCCTGTGTGCTAAGAGGGAGAACAAAACCACTGTGAGGGTTTGTTTGGACTGAACTGTAGGCATGCACAAGGGATAACCCGCTAAAATGATAAAAACCCAGGGTATGTACCCATGCTCATGTTTTGCTGCACTGATAATGTAATATTTCTCAGGGTAAGTTAAAGCAAAGTGACAGGTTTGCTCTTTACTCTGGAAGTGAACTCAAAGTGAACTTACACTCCAAGATATGTATGTGAAGAACTTGAACGGCACAAAAAATTTGAATTAGTATTCAAAGATATATTGCAGTATATAAGTTGGCAAGAGTCTTGCTGATTTTACATTAACACACAGAAAGCATAAAAGGCTGAGAGTTAACCAGGAGAGATCATTAACTTACATCTCCTTTTACCTATGGAAAATTATTTTTCTCGCATTCTTCTATTTTCTGGTCTCTTTGAACGTAATCAAATGTAACTCAGCTTTTCAATTCAGTGAGACCTTTTAGTCCTGTCTGCATACGAAACACTTCAGACCATAGTGTGGCACTTCATACTAAATTAAATTAACTCTTCTGTATACTCCTGAACTGTGAGAGACCCTTGATAAATAAAAGAAATCTGCAAATAAAGAGAATTTAGTAGATGGCTGAATGTTTTCCATTCACCTCAGAGACATGGAGATCAGTGTTACCCTCATATGCCTGTGTCACTATCTGTGTAGGTTCAGACATATGCCTGATTTGACTTCTCTGTAACATTCTTTCTCTCCTTCTCCCTTCAGAGCAAGACCTGACATCTTCTGAAAACGTCCTGGAGACAGTGACTCCAGCTTGCCTGGCTGCTCCAGGCATCCCACATGTCTTCCCACCCATGCTCTACGCGACAGAGGGACTCCTCACCCTTTCCAGGCAATTTTGCAGGTAAGTAAAACAGCCAGAAAACTCTTGCAGCTCCATGATACTCACATGGGATAGATGTTCAATACAAGCCAAGAGCAGGTTGCTTTTGGTGGCAGCATGCAAGCTTGCAGCATGGGGGTTTCCTCATGGGTTTCATTTTGGAGAGATCCACTGTCACAGCACGAGGTGCTTTCTGGAGCATGTGTTTGAATTTGTCTTTCTGCAACCAGTGACTGCTGCTGCCCTAACAGGATGAAAGGCAGGCAAGGGTCACCTGTCAACACCAGCACCCTCAAAAAGGTGCCTCTGCTGCACCACTAGCCTTAGAGAGGTGGGAGAAGGAGACTGGTTTCATAATGCATGTCCCACAGACAAAGTTCTCTAAGTGGAGATTAGGAGGGATCACAGATTAATTTTTTGAACTAAGCTGCTAGGAATCAAGTTACCTGGATGTTCTGTTTTGCTCTGCCACTGACTCATTCTTCCATCACAGACGAGTCATTTCACCTTGATACAATGGTTAGTGAGAACATGCCTCCAAGAGAAGTGTTTCTCATGCCTTTCTGGTAATGACTGTTTACTTTCTACGTTGTCTGTGTTCAGTTGTTGTGGAACTATTGAATTTGTGTTTGGAAGAGGACAGTGTGGAAATCCATGTTACAAGAACCAAAAGTGCAACAGAGGGTATAAAATGATAGGGAATGTGTAATTGATTAGGAGTGAGCTAAATAGAAAGGAACCCATGATATGGCACAGAGCTCCATGTTCTCACCTCATCAGCACACAGAAGCTTTTATGGGACTCCTACAAAGCTTTTAAGATTCATTGTATGCTTGGCTGCCATAAAGAGCCATAAATGCATTGTGTTCCCCATGGCATTAACTTGTCTGGCAACACGGTCTCTTCTGAATCAAGTATTTTTATAGTGGCATCACTAAAACCCTTTTTGGGCTCGCCATGAAGCATCGAGTAGTCCTTTTCCAGAGCAGAAGTATGTGGGGAAACTGCTGACACCCCTGGGCCAATGGACTTTCCTCCTGCCTGTGCTGCCTTTGGCTTTTGCTGAATGTGTGAGCACATCTCTGCCTTCACAGCTACTTCCATTTTGGTTTTATATAGGCACTCATGCAATGTGGTAAAGTGGAAACAGCTTGTCAGTGAGTGTGGCTTTTGGAGACTGATGTTGCTTTGACGAGGTGCTTGGAGGGACTCTCTTTTACGCATCTTTTTCATGTGCTTCAATACAAATCTGATCCCAATGAATATCGCCCTGCAAACATCCACCCCAGAGACTCTTTGGGGTCTTTCATGTTTGAAGTTACTTTGGCAATTCACCTATCTTGCTTAGGTAATAGATATAACCTTCCCATAGTATCAAGTTGAAGAATTTAAATTCAAAACCCAAGGTGCTGTTATTCTAATCTCTTTTTATCCAACTATCAATCCAACTTGTAGGCTGGTGCACCCACTAAGTGCTCTTTCTGAGCATCACTGCCTTCCATCGTCTCTTTCTCTAACCACAGTCCCCTACACAACTCTGCCTACATCTTCATACAAACTATATCCACATCTTCATCCTTAAGTTTCTAATGCAGAGAAGTCACATTACCTGTCTACAGACCCAGCAGTCTCCCCTGATGTTTCCATTCCTGGCCCCTGCATTGGAATGGCTAATAAAAATGCTGCTCATTTCACCTTTATTATGCTTTTCAAAAAGGCTTGGAAAATGAGATGCTGTCTGTCTAAAGGGAGGATCTCAAAATTCATACTCTCAGTTAACTGCATGGATTAGAAACCACCTGGAGAGCTTTTTTTTGTGATCTGTGAAAATTTAAATTCAACAACCAGTGTTTCCTCTGCAAGAGAGGGTGAAATTACCACCTCTCATCTCCAAGGAAAAAGCTGCTTTCCCTGACTTCCTTACAATGCTTTAGGTGTTAGTGATTAAGAGTATTAGACTTTCTTTCTATCTTGGTCACCACAATAATAGATTTTGTGCATATGATGAGTCATGCAGATACACCACCTATTGTTAAAATAGACCAGCAATTCTGCATCAATAATTCATTTCATCTGCTTACAGTTTTGCCAATTTGCAACTATTTGGGTTGAAACTTCCCAACCAAAGTGTCTCTGCTTCATGCTGATTTGCTTTAAATTTCAGAAAAACATTTCAGCTAGTCTACAACCAAGATTAAGGAGATGTGTTATTAAATGTTGTTCTTACTACTTACTAGGTTATAATAGAGGTGTTTCTCCTTTTTGTAAAAGATATTCTGCTACCCACATGCATTGGACTTGAATGTCATGTCTTGGATGTGATTTCTGGTGTTAGGCAGGGTTATCGCTGAGCTAGTATGAAACAAATGGTAAAATCACGCATTTCATTGCCTCCTGTTACAGCCTATCTCCAGGGTAACTTGCTTTCCCTGCTCCTGTCCTCTCTTCCCCCTCCCAAGCTGAGTAGATCCCTGCTGTCCTCTCTCTCCTTCTCTTCCCCAAGCCCACATGGGGCCTCATTTCCTCTTCCCCTCTGTGTGGCAGGCTGAATCTTCACAAATCTGTCCTTGGCTCATGAACTGGGGGATAGTGATAAGACAGTATTTCATGTGGTCAGTTGTACCTTTTTTCCCTCTCTGAAGTTGGCAAATGGATTGATTTTAGTTGATTTTAGGAGTCTGGACAATCACTTTTTGGATGTTTCCCAGTTGTTACAGCCCCTCTGGAGACAGTCATCAAAGCTGACAGGTGACATTGCCTTTTTCACTTTCTCAGTATATTCCTGGCTGCAAGGTTCGTCTTTGTCTCAGAATACTGTTCTGGCACCTGTTTACCCAGGTGAGTAGGGGAATCCTGGGAAGTGAGATAATTCAGATGCTGCTTTGGTACCAAGTCCTGCACTGCCAGAAATAGCACCTTCTACAACTGGAGAGGGTTTGGACACTGATCTCCGTGGTAATGCCCATTCTAACTGGCTTTTTTTCAGATTTCATTAGACTGATGTTTGATTTTGCAGCAAATATTCTTGAGGGGGAGGTGGGTGGAATGGTTTTTTGGGCAAGGAGAAAACCAGATCTCTGAAGCTAGGCAAGGAAAGATTTCCCTCGTCTTTTGCACTTAATATGATTTCAAATTGGCAAGAAAGGCTTGGTTCAGAAGAACAGAGGTATTCACATCTGTCACTGCAATTGAACGGAGCTCTCTCTGAGCACAGCACAGAAAGTCAGGTGCATTTGCTTTCACTGCCATTGGATCTTTCACCAAAGTACTTTTTTAAAAGCATTTGGTTCCCCAGCAGGATTTCCCACTCTGGTTTCCATGAGATTAATTGTTTCAAAATCTGGAGTGGATGGATTTGTTGGCTACATCCAGTCGATATAGAAATACTATTACTCTGTGTAGGCAAAGCTGATATTTTTTGTACTGCCATGTGTTTCCATACAGTCTAATATTTCACTCAGATGTTGCATATTCTTACTTTATTCAACCATTATTTAACACATAAAGGAAGCACATGAAGTGGTTTCATGATGCTATTGATTTATAACTTTTCCCTCTTAGTCTTCTCATAGTTATTTTTAAGTTTCACTGTCACATTCACAAATGTCAAAATGCAGTTGCAAATCAGGCTTCTCTGGACTCAGGACAGGTGTCAGAGACACTGCATTCAAAACAAGGAGATTTTGCTTTGTGTCATTCACTGCCATCCCTAGCCTTGGTCACAAAGGGTGGGATTTAGGATTAGGTTTCTCTCAACTACGCACTTTTCCTGACTGACTGCAGAATACATTTCAGAGACTTCAGCTGAGAATGGTTTTCTTTCCTTGGCTTCTACACAGTCCAAATAAGATTTCATTTGACAATGTTAACTAGGAAAGCATATTCTTTCTTCAGCTAAAGCTGCAGCGACCACACAACTATAAATTCCTGTGTAGTCAAACGGTGGCTCACGAGATCCATGGAGTCCTGCCCACTTTCTCAAGCTTTGGAAATACTGAGAGGAGGTCCAGGAATGCCAGTATTAACCTTGACTGCATGCTTGGCTTGCTTAGCACCATGGATCTGTGTTGGGCTCTGCAGGAATTGTTTGGTTGGCTACAAACCAACTATCAGAGGAAATATAGCTAGGAGAAGAGAATAGGAGAGGACATTAAAGCCACATACACTGCACTGCCGTGTGGATAAGAATTATCTGTCAGAAGAACACAGCTTTATTACATTTTTCCCCCAGTTCCTAATCTTTTCCTTGCAGGGAGCCAGAGTTTATATTCTGGGCCAGCTACATTTCTAGATAATGTGTAAGCATGATTCCCTCTCATCGATTATCTTACTGCTCAGTTACGGTTGCTTTGCCAGGCAGCACAAAGGTCTGCGTGGACCATTAAAAAGTGACATGAGCTTTGTGCTTTCAGCCCAGAGGTATCTGATCCCCCTTCAGCATGGGATTGATGCACAGCAGCAGCCACTGGGTCTCACCAGCTTGGTGGTGCAAAGGGGAGCTCTGAATGGGGAGCCTCAGCCTGCACACATCATGCAAGCTTGGATGCAGTAGTGTAGTGATTTTTATTTCTTTCAGAACATATTCTTCTCTATCACCTCTGCAATCTGAGCAGCAGGGGGGTTTTTTTATTATTATTTCTGCATTGGTTATTAGGTATTCCTAGACTTGATTTGATAAAACCAGGGGGCTAGGATGTGATTTTACTCCCTCATCTCATATTTGGGAGATTCCTCTGGAGGACTGCAGTATGGGATTGTTGGGCAGGGGCATTTCAGGGCATAAGCCACAGAGAAGCTGAGTGAAGCATTTGTTCAAGTTTCTCTACTCTGTTAGCTCCAGAATGCCAAACAAGTAAAACAGAGCAAGCTTCAGTGCAGTTCTCATTGCTTCAGGTTTTAAACATCGTAACACACACTTGAACTATTTTGTACTGTCCAGCTGGATTTTTCTGAACATGCTCCCATTAAAAGAGATAATCATCTTTTGTTTAAATTCATTTCTGAAACCTGAAAACCGATTTTGTTTCAAAACTGCCCAGTTCACTGAATTGAACCTTTGCACAGTGGCATGCTCAGTTTCTGCTGTAACCTGCTACTGCTACTTTTAGCTGCAGCTTTAACCACAGAAATAGCAGCCAGGGAAAAAAAAAACCACCCTAATATTTGCTTAATTTTTTTTTTTTTTAGGTTTGTGGGGGTTTTTTTTCAGTGACACTGGCTGCACTGTTAGCTGGAAAGAACATATGAGGAAGGCAACTGACACTGCTTTCTCCTCAGCTGAGAGGGGCATTTGAATTCTCTGTGGCTTTGCTGAAATCACAGTATTGCTGAGAACATCTGTAGAAAAGAATTATCTTTATCTCTCCCCCTCCCATCATTGACAGCAAACTTCAGAGAAGGTCAGGCTCATGGGTGTTTCTATGGATTTTTTTAGCTACACTGAAAAGGGTAGAGCCTGTCTCACTGTAACCAGCTGGAAATAACAGCAGCTGCTTAAAAAGTACAGGAATTAGCTGCCATCAATATATAGATTTGATAACAGTCAGACTGTTTAACAGTTTCAGCAGTGCTAATATTACAAACCAAGTAGTCTGAGAGGAAGTCTGGCCATGCTTTGAGCAGTGAAGAGCATCGGTAACTCAGCCAGTCAGACTATTTGTGCTTAAATGGGAGGTCACCTTATAGGTCATACTGGTACCTCCTCCAGGGTCATCCATGCTAGGGGACAGGCATACTGTAACTGGGCTGCAACTAAAAGCACTTGGGAATGAAGACTGGGACACACAGTCTTAAGTTTCTGGGAGCACACACCACAGAAACTCATGAATCATAACTCCATGTTTAACATCTGCAAGAGGCGGCTAAGGCATTACCTGCAAACCTGTGATCTAAGGTGTCTGGGCTGCAGTATACAGGACTGCTTGGACTGTTTCTCCTGGATTGATTGTAGTAGTAATAAGAGCTCCAACTGCAAATCCAATACCTTGTCCCCTTCTGTCTATGATGAGCTACGCAAACACTGGACCCAAACTCCTAGTTTGAAAGATCTCTTTATAAAAGAGAGGAGCCAGCCAGCTGAGCTTTGTCTGTAGTGGTGCAGAGACTTGGAATGTGCTTTCACCAGCCCATAATAAGCTGATTTGGTAACTTTCCAGGACTAAACTTTTTGCAAAAGACACCTCTGGATAGAGTTTCTGGAGGAGGCAGACACCGTGCCTCCTCAATATACCTCCTAGACGTTGTGGGTAGGTGGCTGTCTCATTTTAGCAGTGCTGGTGTTTACTAATGCAGACATAATTCAATTAGGGCATCCAGAGGATTGGAGAAAAGCCTTTATTATTTTTAGTCGAAATAAAAATAGTATCTCAGGCTTTCTAGAATAGTGAAAACACAGAGTGCCAGGGACAATTGCTGGATGGGGAATATTTATATGCCTTTTCAGCCAGGGTTTCAATGAAATAAAAGCTGTTTAGATTGGATTTGACCAGCCCTGTCATGTCTAGGCATATGCAATTAGTTCTCTATGCTTAACTTTGCTGTAGCAAACCCGGGTTTGACTTTGTAGCAGCACATGCAGGGCACAGCCTCACAAATACTATTCAGACGATGATGATTATTTTAATCATAGCCATTTCAGCACACAAGAAACCCAAACCCTCTTTTAGTCACAAGGGAACATTTCAGTAGTACCAAAGGGATTTAGGAACCTAAAGACTTATCTAAACATGGTCAGTGAGGTCAGTACCGAAGTCACAGAGGTTTCTTTGAAAACGTTGCTCTGTAGTGCTGTCGTCTTTCATTCTCCTCTTCCTCCAGAGCCAGGCTGCTTCATTGTAGGGATTTTCAGCAATGTCAATATTTCTGGGTAGTCTGGTTACGTTGTTAGAATATGGAGCAGAGGGGAGAAAGGACAGACCTCCCCAGTGCAAATCAGAGAAGAATATACAGGACCTCCTTCCCTGCATATAACACGAGGGTTTAAGGAGAAAGGGAAGCTTCTCAGCATGCTCGTTCTGTGGTTGAGGACACTTTTATAGCACTGCTCTGACTACTGATCCACTGATGGCAATTTATGCTGTTATATGCAGTGTGGGGTTTTCTTCCCCCTTCCTTTTGTATCTGGAGCCACTTCAGATGGATGTGTGCATAGTAGCAGCAAAGTGAAAACCTCAGGGAAGAGAGTTCTCTCCAACACACAATGCCCCGCCAGGCTGAGAATCTGCTTTATTTCGCCATGAGCACTTCTCCCCACATATACCCCCCCCACACACACTCTCCTCTCAGGGACCAATTTGCCTTCCTCAGATCTAGGGAGCTGGAGAATGAAACACTTGCTATCACAATCTTGTGCTCACTGCTGCTCTGTTAAGAAAGGCGAATTTCCAGATGAGGTGCTCAGACTAGGATCTCTCTCTCGTGCTGTATCTTAGCTGCTGGCTGGTTGGATATATAGAAGATCATAAGAGCAGATCATTTGGTCCTGGCATTCTGGTCATGAACAAGTCAATGTAAATATATCAAAGTCCAGGAAATAAGGCTTCTCACAGAAATTTCTAAGCAGCCTTTGCTACCTGTTCTGCTCCTAAGGTATGAGGCTTGTCTGTCTATTGAGTTACATGCTTCCAAGCAAATAAAGCCCAGCTTAGGATAATCTGGTTTATACCTTTTGTGAAGGTATAAAAGCATGTTGATAACAGATTTCTTTCTATCAAATGTATGTATTGACTTCCTGGACATAGTCCCTCAGCCAGGATAAAAATGAATACAGTCTTTGAGCAAATGCTTTTACAGCAGCTAAAGTTCTGGGACTTTTCATTACAGGCTTTGAACAAACAGTTCTGGGCTTGCAAATATGTCAGCAAAGGCTCTGTGCCTATGTGGGCAAACTCTCCCTTCCTCTTAGTTTCACCTGCTACAGCCAAATGGTTTAAAGAGCACATTGTTCAAATTGCTCTGAAATATGGAGATATCTCCTGGTGGCATCTCCAAGCCCTGGTTTCCCCATTTAGAAATCTTTTGAATGCAAACTGTGCCCAGGCTCCAAGGAGAGAATTTCTTCTTCTGATATGTTGGAACTGTGGTAGCAAGGTCAGCATGTGGTGTGAGTCTTCTACCCATCCTACCTGCCCCTTCTGAGGGTGTCCAATGGCACCACACACCCATAGAGGGTCCAGGGCAACTCTCTGCAGCCAGGTCTCTGCAGGGACAAGTCTAACCCTGACACTGAGCCTAAGTTGGACCCTAAGCTAAACCTTAACTATCAAGGTTCCCCACAGAGAGCTGTTCCCATGGAAATTTGGTCATACAATTTTCCCTTCAGACCCCAGAGAGGAGTGTCCCAGTCCTGATGTGGATCTAACCATCACAAGAAAGGCCTTGATTTCTTTGGGGAAGACTGCTCGTGACTTGTTTTAAATCCCAAAGTCAGGCAGTAGGGCAATCCTCATAATCCCCCAGGGATTTAAATATTGCTGTGCTGTGCTGTGAAGTGATGCCGCAAGGCGCAGGATGTAGTCATGCTTTTTCATCTGTTCAAAAAATTACAGACTTGGACCCTTGAGAGCCCATCCTGTCCTGAGGGATTTAGGTATATAACTATAAGAGCATTTTTTTTCCCCACAGCAAGATTTGGTGTTATTTGTTGGGATTTGTAGCACAAGGTAAGAATGAGGCAGAAGACAGTTCTATTAAATAGTGAATATTCAGTGGCCAGTAACCCAAAGGAATCTGTAAGAGAAGTCAGTTTGCGTCCTGTGAAAAGTCTGGCAATGTACCTGCTCTGAGTTAGGTGTTTGAGAGACAGATAAAACCCTGTGGGTCCTATTTCATGAGTTTTTACCCTTCCCTTCGGATCGCTCATGATGTTGCAGACACAGTTCTTTGGAGGAGGCAACATCTAAAGGAATGTGAGGGAGAAAATCCTGCCTCCAGAGGGAAATACTTTCTTTCTTGGAAGACCTATTTGTTCTTGAAATGCTCAGGTCCCTCTTTCCTAGCCACCATAATCAGACTGTAAAAAAAGATCACCAAGTATATGAGTCCCTGCTCTGTACAAAACCTTGCTCACCAGAGATCACAGTAGAAAAATTACTTCTCTCCATCTCCTCCCTCTGAATTGTGTTTCCTTGCAAGGCAGGAGAGTCTATGTATTGAGTCATCTGCTGTGCACTGACATATGATGGGCAGGACCAAAGCGGTAGCTTGCTCCTGGGCTTTGCAGGGTCCCCTTGAGCAGAAAAGTCATTAGCTGGTTCCCACCTCAGCTGTGGAACAACGTTACAGCATCTCCTTCTCTTTGTATGACCCTACATTTAGCTGTTACG
Source organism: Piaya cayana (assembly GCA_013389865.1). NCBI lineage: Eukaryota > Metazoa > Chordata > Aves > Cuculiformes > Coccyzidae > Piaya > Piaya cayana. The sequence continues at coordinate 47,592 of WAAB01025203.1, forward strand.
GGGATGGCAGATAGAACTGACCAGTTGCAACCGATGCTTCGAGGCTGCAGCTTCCTGCTTTGAATGTGCAAGAGACAGNTAACCGGTGCTTCAGGCAGCAAGGAGAGAGGCTGCAGCTTTCTGCTTTGAATGTGCAAGAGACAGCAGAGAACAAAGCACACACCAACGGCAGGAGTCTCGCACTCCTAGTTGGAGGCTTGACAGGTTTGCTGCTCTTGCTGTCGGAAGCAACTACCACTCCCAAAGCTGTGCTAAGATCAAGGGCAATTGGCTTTCCAGTGTGTATCTGTAAATCACATCCCTTCCTGACGAGAGCCTCTAAATCAGACATCAGCAGAGAACGAGCTCCCAGCTGGAAACAGTATATAAGATAATGAGACATAAATGCCTGGTACAATAGGCAAACGTATTCCCTAGTTGCTACTGCTGAATAAAATGGTTGATGGGAGTTTCCATCATACCAACAGAATTTTCAGTAGATGCAGGCATTGCAGGAAGAGAGTAGTCCTCAGAGCCTATAATTTGGTTTCTTCTCATCACCACTGGTGCTTTTAAAAGAAAACAGCTTCTGCCTGCTTTTTAAATTTTTTTTTTTTTTAAATTGTGCCAGGAAGAAAGTTAAAGCATGATCTCTTGAAATTTATTTTGACAGAGGACAGCATTTCTTGACGAGAAGGGAGAGCCCAGTTTTTAGTTTCTTTGTCTCTGGGGAGATTTCCCGGGAGATAACTGCAAAAGAATCTCTGGCAAGTGATTAGCGTATTGTTTGGGAACAGAAAGTTCAGCAATCTATGGAATTAGCCAGGTTGCAATATTAACTACCCAGCACCAGACTCTATTTTAATTCTCCTAACCCTTAGCACCTTTCTTTTTTCTGACAAGGCATAAGAACCTGCTTAACTTTAGGCGATGTATGCTGTCATGCCCAGTGAATCAGTGGGTTACCCCAGGGTGTGGAGTGTCTTTGAGATCAGCTGCTTATTCCCTGCCTTGTTCCCCTGACACCAAGGTGATTTCTTAAGACATTAGTGCTACATTATATGAACAAGTGGCAAAATCTAGTCATGGATTTAAAAGATCCAGCAAGTGTCTTGTTTTATTATATGTAGCTTTAACTCTCCAGTTACTTTTCCAGAGATATTTACTGTAAATTCTACATTTTATCCAACCTGTTTATCTTATATACTGGGCCTGCAAAATAGTTACTTCAGCGCTAAATGGTGAGAAGTCCATCCCAGCATGATTCTCTGGTGCTTTGAACTACAGCTGCTGTAAATCTGTGCAAAGTGGGCATAAACACTAACGTTTTGGTGAAACAATATTTGAAACCTCACATTCTGCAGGTGAAAAGGACCATAGGAGGTGGTGGAAAACTCCATGCACTGCTTAAGGAAACAAGTATTCCATCTTGGTGATATTAACAGAATTGATCTTCCCTGGTTAGTACAAAAATGTGTCAGAACATGGTCTCCTGCTTGGCTTTCAGGGAAAAATTGATTGGGTCCCAGTTATGACAAGGATGGTTCACATAAGGTAGTAGGAAAACCTTTTGAGGGTTTGTAGAGCTGGAGGAGGTTGCTTGGCAAGATCACAAGGTGTCCTTCTCTGGGAAAGTTTCAGAACAAGTGCACCGATGTGTGCTCAAGCAGGAGATGAGCTGGGGCTTTGCAAGGCCCCTCTCAGCTGATACCTTACAGTGATGCCACAACAGAGCATTAAGTATTAGGACACATTAGCACTCGTAGACATCCTGGAGGCAGGGTGATGTCTAATGCAGTGCTTAGAAAACAGAGAGGAGATTACCCACAGCCGTTTCTGTAAGTAGCGCCCCGGATGTTGGTCTCTGAAGAAAGGCTGTACTGCATCACTGTAATTCCATGCATATCTGCCTAAGCCTTTGCTAGCTTAGTAAAACCTGGGGGCTCTGGCAGCAAACACAGTGTGCACTGGTGTCTGGGCACCAGTAGATGGAGGTGTCACCAGCAAGCGGCCAGGGTGAACTATTTCCACAGCATTCAACGTTTAGGCTCTAGAATTAAAATAACTGGATGCAAAAGCAAAATTTTCCCCAGAAAGGATCCTTCTCACCATAGCTGGAAAACCACGACTGGGGGATGAATTCAACAGATTCCTCAGTTTCCAGCTAAAACTAGCTGATGCTTTATTTCCATTCAACATGGTCATTGGACCAAAGCGTGGGGTTAATCTCGCTCAGTGGCACCAAGGTCCTGGGAAACAGTAAGGCATTTGTGAGAAACCTGCTGAGAAGACAGTAACGAGCACTGCTAATGAGCAGGGAGGGAATCAAGCATGCCTTGCGCCAAAGGCACTGCATCTTTCTGGTGACAAAAAGCATTCCCCCTTCACCTAAAAGTCAGATGCAGTTCTAGGTCTCAGCTGTAACAAATTTGCTCCACAACATGTTGTTAGTTAACCACTATTCTAGGTTATCAAAATTGTCTTTACGCTTATAAAGCTCCGGCCATGGTCTGAACCCCACAGTGTGAGGCACTGTGCAGCCAGGGAACAGAATGGCCCATCCACAGGGAGTTCACAGTCTGGCAGGGAAGGAACCCATCTGTACTGAATACTCATTTCTCAGTTCTTTCAATTAACCTGGCAAAGCAGTCGACTAAGAGGACAAGTCTCAGTGCTCACCCACAGAAAACTGCTACACTCATTTCCTATATGCTGCTAAGTAGTCGTATTTTCATATGTTCTTCATGCCTTGGTTATTCTCCAGTCACTAGTGGGGCTTCGGGAGGGAGACACGGGCATCTCCAACGTAGACTGAATCTAATAATTACCTTAGAAATAGGCTTGGGATAATAATTTGAGAGTCTGAGAGCTTAGGCTTAACTCTCTGCCCTTCTATGCTTCTGGGGTGACCTCTCTTCTCAGATAAGCACCAGCTACCGTTGTCTGCCTTATGGGCTGGGGTTGCTTTTTCTTTACGGTATGATGGGGCTTCAGGCGAAGGGGGATGGTAAAAGTCACCAGCATATGGGACCAGGGAGGTTTCTTAGGCACACAGAAATAGGCAGCAGCAAAACCCTGACCTCCCAGCAGCTGGTGTCCTTACCACTCAACAGGTCTTGCCATAATGTACCTTTTTCCCCTCTTGAAAATGTTTTTCCTTCTAAAAGTGGTGGTTTAGCCTTGGCGCTGATCATATTTGCAGCTGAGTCCCAGCACTATTCCTATAAAATCTTTATGATGTGCTTCCTCTTACCTCATCTAGCCCCACAGATCACAGCACGTTCACCTCCAACAGTTGGAGGACCAGCCTTGCATATCTGATGTGATCACAGATGTCCTCAGCCCTGCCCTCCGGGTATGAAATACAGACAGCAGCCAGCAGGACTCAACAGGTCAGTGTCTGAGTTTCACATGGGATGTTTTATTGTATTTTCTTTTAAAGGAATGCTCAACTATGGGTGAAGTTTGGTCCCTTGGCACCGCTTTTTATTTCTTCTGCTGAATTCGGGGGATCTGATGCTTCAATAAGGGGAAATGCAAATAGTGAAAAACTCACCTACTGTCTGAGCGCACCTTCCAGCTCCTGAAAAGCTACTTACTGGAAGAGGCACCCACTGCATAAGTTGGATATTACATCAGTCTTTGAACCTCACTCTGTTCCCTTGAGATCTATAAGGGCAATAGTGCCAGATGCCTCTTTTGCTGCAGCAGATAACCAGAGAATTGCTCTGGTCTCCTCTAATGCTGACAAAATCCCTGTGTCTTTACTCCCTTCTGAGGCTGTTGAACCTGGTTCTGAAGCCTCTTCAGAAACAAAAATAAAGGGAGGTCTTGCTTTGTAGTATGTCCCCATTACATGAGAAATACCTGTAAGCAGATACCAAAATGTATTCATGCAGAATGCTCCCTCCTCCCCTCCTGGACTCAGCCATCCCCTTCGTCCCTGGGGTCTCTCAGCCCATCTGTGAATGAGCGATAGATCCCAGCTCTTTGCACTTTTGCCAAGAGGGGAAAAATTGCTTACACCACTTACACCAAAGAACAGCCTGCATCTGCAGGGCCATTCACAGTCAGCAGCCATCAACTGTCCCCTTGCACTATTTTGTTCCCCAGTGGTAGGGGTTACAGTCCCTCCCTGAAGACACCAGACAGGCACAGGGCTCAGGAGCTGAGGTTGTCTGCCCAACACAGTACTGCAGACACAGACCATCCAACAGTGACTTTCAAGACCTGTAATTTCAAGATCATCACTCAACTTGGCTTGCAAGACGCTGCTCAATTTCTTATTTCATTCCAGCTTCCTTCACTGCAATGAATTCCCCCTCCTGGTTCAGTCTGCCCTCAATGAGGGCACAATGAAGCCCAGCATACGCACACTCACAGGCTTTCTTTGCCATTCTCAGTGGCAAAGCTCAAGCTCCTCCTTGAGCTGTCATCTTTTTCTTAAAGCTAAGTGTTTTGGGATGAAGAGAGAAGCAGTGATTGACTGTTGTCAGTGGGGAACCAGCTTTCAGCTTGGCTTTCTCATTTGGCAAGCGGGCTTTGAGTGGATCTTGAGTGTTTTACAGAGATGGGTCAACAGCATTGCTGCTGTTTCCAAACTGGGACAACAGAAGCTGAGAGCTTGTTTTGCCTGCAGCTCGCTTGCCTGTGGGTTAGAGGATGCTGTAAGAGAGCTTTGCACTCTTGCTTTCCAAAAAAACATGCTGACATTAGTAGAAAATTACATTTTGCTTCTCTATGGCTTGTAGTGATAGGACTAGGGTCAATGAGCATAAACTGGAGAGGGGCAGATTTAGACTAGGCATAAGGAAGAATTTCCTCATGATGAGAGTGGTGAAGCAACGTAACATGTTGCCCAGGGAAGCTGTGTCTGCCCCATCCCTGGAGGTATTCGAGGCCAGGTTGGATGGGCCTCGGGCAGCCTGATCTGGTGGGATGTCCCTGCCCATAGCAGGGGGGTTGGAACCAGGTGATCTTTAAGGTCCTTTACAACCCAAACTATTCTGATTCTATGATTCTCTGATAGAATTGGAAGTGTTACTGCTCTCAGCTGAAGTCTGCGGGGCAGGGGTTAGCCAGAAAACTAAAA
>WAAB01025203.1:53198-171232 GCA_013389865.1 Piaya cayana
GAGAGGAAAGGGAGAGGGAGAGGAGAGAATCTATTTTAAGACCACGAAACTTTCCGACGCTGAGCGAACGCCGAGCGCGCTGAGGGAAGCCCTCAGGAAGCTCCACGCGAGCCGCTCCCTCCTCCCGCCCCCAGGAGGCTCGGGGCGGCCGGGGCAGCGCGGCGCGGCGGGGACCGCCCGGCGGGGGCTGCATGGGGGGCCGGGGGGGGCCGGGCTCCCGTCCGAGCCTCTCGCTGTCACTTCCTGCCGGCGGGGCGAGTCGGCCCCGGCCGCGGGGCGAGGATGCGGCGGAGCCGGGCGCCGCGGCTGGCGCTGGCCGCCTTCCTCGCCTCCGTCCTGCTGGGCGTCTTCTACTTCCAGAGCGGCCGCAACGCAGGTGGGTCCGTCCCCCCGCTTCGAGTCGGCGCCAGGGGCCGCCCCGCTGTGGGGGCTCCGCAGGGTGAGGGGCTCTCGGCTGGGACCCTTGAACTTGGCGCTCGTGTTTGCTCCCTGACCGCCCTGTCCTCGCAGCGCCGCCGCTTCTCCGTGAAATCCACCCTTCAATGGGTTCTTTTATTTATTTATTTATTTATTTTTTTAAAAAAGCCAGGAAAGGAGAGCGTGAAATTCTCTTTAGCCCCTCGGAAGCCGGGCTGGGGCTGTTTCACACTCGCTGTCGCTAAAACTCGTGGGGAATCTGGCTGAGCTGCTCAAGGGGCTCGTGTAGGGCGCGTGCTTGGAAATATCTCCCTTGTTGGGAAACAGTTCGAAATCAAAATAACAAACAGTTTTGTCCTGGGGCGGTGGTTTCTTTCCCTGACTGCCTTCTGCTCTTTGGGGGGAATTGGCTTCTCTTTCCAAAGAGTTATTACTGGGTCATTCCTGTAGTTTTAACGATCATCAAATCACCAGGTTGGAAAAGACCCATCGGATCATCGAGTCCAACCATTCCTATCGAACACTAAACCATGTCCCTCAGCGCCTCGTCCACCCGTCCCTTAAATGTACTAATGTTTCTGTGTACTAATGTTTTCTAATTACAGGAGCAATCCGTCAGTGGGGCCTTAAAAGTTACGTCTTAAAATTCAAAAGACTGATTTGACTGAAATGTTAGTAGAATTTTATCAGTGGGGACTAAACGAAATGGGATTTTTTTTCCTTTTATAGGGGCTACTCCATCACTTTAATGTGGTTCTTCCTAAAAATACAGAAAGGCTTAACGAGTTGGCTGACTAAGATTGAAAAGGAGTTAGGTTTCAGTGAGCGTTTGTTGTTTCTAGGAGAGTGTATGAAGTTTGTTGAATGTGTTCAGTAATCCCCAAAGACCACAATCAGTATTGTATTCCTTAGGAACTTTTTTTATTATTATTAAAGAAATGGTATATGCATTTTATTTTAATATTGGAACTGTTCTTTAAAAAGTGCAGCACTGAATTGGCTCTAATCTCCAGGGCTCCTAACAGAGAGAGGGTTGCATTTTACATTGAATTCGCTTTCTAGTATTTGACTGGAAAATGTGGCGCTTTTCAGGACTCTCATTTTTGGAAGGAGAATTCTGCATGTCTGAGTCAGCAGAACTTTTTGTGCTTGCTTGAGTTTAATCCCTTGCATGATCTCAACACAGTTTCATGCAGAGTTCCCATCAGGTCGGAGCAAACCAGGTGATGGTAATGCTGATGGCATCTCAGGAGGAGTTTGCAGCACTTGGGGTGTCGAACACTCCCTTGGGAAGCACCAGCCAGCTAAGGCTCTGGAAAATGTAACACCCTTAATAGACTGCAAATCTTTCTCCTTCATATGGTGCAAATGTGATTTCCAAAAGGTCCTGTAGATTAGCATATTTGTGGGGTAAGGATCCACTGGTGGAACCAGCAGTATCTCAACTCAGGGGACACCCGTTTGCCAGGGTGGTGAGCACCCCGTGCACATTTGCCCATTAAGGTTCACAAAAGAGGTGGATTAAAGTGGTATTCATGTTCCCTAATTTTTTTTTTCCTAGCCACGTAGTTGGTTCCCCAGGTCCATCCTTCATTTTTGTGCCATTTCTTTCCTTCCTTATTTTTCAGTTTACAGTTTTTTCTTTCCTGTTTAGCTCTGTGAAAAACTCACACCAGCAGAGGAAAGGTCATTACAATATGCAGAAAACAAGCAAGCTAAAAATTGCTTTTTTTTTTTTTATCTCAAGGGAAAGCAAACTGAAGCCAATTACTTGAATTTTGGAAGTTACAAGTTACAAAATTAAGTAAACAATTTGCTGACAAAAATGTCGTCTTTAAAATGATGGTTGCCTTGAGGTTATTGGAGTTCTAGTTGTCTGGTGTCATTTGGTTTCTATATATAATAATGAAGAAAAATGCTAGAAAAAGCAGCAGTGTCAGTGGCCCTCTTCTTCGTCTTTAGCAAGATTCAGCAGGAGCAGGTTGCCTTTCCTGGGCCACCGACACTGCATTGCGTGCAACATGCTAAATTAATCCTTGCTAACAGTATGGTTCAGAAATTGAACCATCCTGTGACAGGGACAAGGAGTATGACGTGGAAAGAAAGATGGTATAACAAGAAACCTTTAAGTCTGAGTGTGCTAGGGGCTCACACTTTGCGGGGAGCAGGAATTAACTCTTCCGTTAGCATTTCCCACTTCTAACTCCACTCAGGCAGTTGTGTGCTGCAGTGGTTTGCTCCATGGCTGTGCTGAAATAAGGTTTTCTTGTTCTTCCCTAGGAACGCCCACACACCAGCATGTGCTGAAATAACTCTGCTCCTAAATGCCACTGAGTTGGTTATTTTGGTGCTGGTCTGAATTTGTTTGTGCTGAAGTCCATGGCAGAATTCCCTGTTGTACCTCCTGGAGGCAGAAGTGGGCTCGGGTATGTTTGCCAACCTCACTGTCTCTCAGGAAAGGTGGGACAAGTCTCAGTGGTCACCAGGGAGAGCATCTACATGTGGGCTTTTGTGCTTGAGCATGAGCTGACTGCCTAACCCTGGTGGTTTTATAATGGCTTTCCTTGCTGCTGGCTGTACCAGTGAGCAGGCATAGGGGCTGAAGTTGCTGTTCTTGCCTGGCTGTGGGATGCACCTGCACCCATGGACTTTCTCCTGCTCACTTTAAGTTGGTGATGAGCTTTCTGTCCTGTTGGTCCTCAGCCGTCTCACTGCAGGCTCACAGACACATGGCCAAGGACAGAATGTCTGCCTTGCAGACCACAATACTAAAGTGGTGCTGAGTACACTGTCAGGTGGAGTTTACTAAGACTACCTATATGGTCAACTTCTGGGGTTAGGCTGGAGCAGTCATGTTCCAGCATCCCCAGACCCTCCTGCATCTGGACTGGTGATGTGGGCAGGCGTGCTCAGCTCCCAGGCAGACCTCATGTGATCTCAGTTTAGTGCTGGGAATAGCATGGTCCGTCAGGGGTTTGGCTATACTGATGTCAACCCACAGCTATCCAGGAGACACTGCCTGGGCTCGGCATGTTTGTCATCCATCTTCTGAGCTCATCTTCCTCTGCTCTTTCTTCCACGGATGCCACATCGTTAGTGGTGGCTATGCTGACTTCTGCACACTGTATATTTTCTGAACAGAGAAGGTGGGAATAAGCAGTGGGGCTCTCAGACTGTTGTTTCATCTAACTCCAGTCATAGCCTGTCTGGACTGGCATAGTTGTAAATGCTGGAGGTTGCTGATCCTTGCCTACATCACAGCTTTGGTCATTGCTGTTCTTAGGTGAACTGCACTGATTTTAGCAACAGTGGTGGAGCTGGGGATGACTGTGCTAGTACAGATGTGGAGTAGAGAGAAAGGAGGGCATGTGAAGGAGGCAGAGGGAAGTGAGCGGCAGGAGGTAAGGTCCTGTGTTCATCTGTGTGTGGTTTCTGCAGATCTTAATTAAAAGTTCTTTGGGGTCACACCAATAGAAGGTCTTTTAGGGAAACCATGAGTAGGCAAATTGTACTGACATCCAGAGAGCTGGCAGTTTTCACGCTGCTAGTGAGGGACTAGGGGGTTGGTTAATAAGCCACTCTTCTGTCCCCAAAAATCATATTTCCTAATGAGTGGTGAGTGGGTACTATATGAAGCATTTTACATAACTTTTCTGCTCCCAAGGCTTCCATCACTGAACATGTTTTGTTTTTTTTTTAAAAAGTCCCCTTGCAGTTTAAGAGACAATGCCAGAAGTGTCTGGAGGAAGAGGCACCTTTGGGAGCCTGAGGCAAAGAGGGTTCTGTGATCCCAAGAGACCCTTGCATAAAAGCCAAAATATACTGTCCTTGCCCTATCCTTCCTGTATCAAGTCCAGTGGCTTGTATGTGCTGGAGATGACTTTGGGGGAGGCGAGGGGGGAAGACAGACCTTGCAGAAGCAACCAGCAGGACAGAGAATGCTCTGCTTCCTGTTGTTTCTAGTTTGTTCCAGCACTGAATCACCTTCTCCAATAAGAAAGCAGAAAAAACCCTCAGTCTCAAAACGCTGCTTTATTTCTGCTCTGATGCTGTCTGACTGTAGCATCCAGCTGTTGCTTCTTAACATCTTTTTAGCAGTGCTTACTTAATGATGGCTTCTGCGCTCCCCATGTTCTTTCATGACCTGCTATCAACATGAGTTGTTGGACTTCCACAGGGCTTTTTAGGTTAGACGTACTCAGCCTTCAATCTGACTCTTTCACAGAGAGAGACACCAAAATGATGATCTTAGTAGCACCAAGGTTGTGTTACTGGTCCAGAAAGTTTTGTGAGCAGGGAAGCAGCAAGATCCCTCTCTCCATCCTTACCTGCTTCTACATAAATCAGTGGAACTCCTCTGGGCACTGACAGAGCAAAACCTCTTCCAACCACTCCTGGAGTGTAGGTACTACTTCGCCAGCTTGAGAGAGGAGGATTGGGGTGGTTTCTGTTGCCCAGTCCTGCATCTGTCAGGACCAACAGGTCCTGGAGAAGCTCTTGCTTCTGATCATTGCAAATATGGCCTTTCAAATTGTCTGAGCTGTGCATCCCAAGTCTGTGGTTGTTCTTATGAGCTCTTGGTCAACTCCATGCTTGTGCATAAAGATTGTCTCCTTAGGGCAGGACAGATTATTATAGAGATTATAGAGGTTATAAGTGATTTCACTGAGGTCCCACAGAGTCCTGTTCCCTGAACCTACAAATGCACCTAGACCTTGCCTGAACAGAGATAGTCACATGCTTAAATATTAGCAGACCCTTATAAACCAGGGATTTATTTTTTCAGAACAGGAAAATGTCTTTTTAGACCTCAGTTCCTCCCCATTGTTTAAAGGTATTTTCAGGCTGAAATTCAGGCACTGTCTTGGGATGTGAATGCTCTTTGGGCAGCAAAGGCTTTCTGAGACTGGGTCATGTTTGCAGCTGGCTGACACATGTCCTCAGCCTTCCAGATAACGAAGGGTACGCTGCCTTTGCCCTGGATAACACTGCAAGTACGGACAGGGATGTGAAATCTAAGACACCCTCTGAGATGCTGTTGGTTTTTCTGTTTTGTTTTGTTTGCCTTTGTCATGGGGCAGTTTTGTCTGGCTCAGATTCCCGGTCTCAGCATTGTGAAGCCCAGGAGGCAACTGCTGCCCTACGAGGATCCAGCACACAAATGAAGTACTCAAAGTACAGTGACATTTATCAGCAGAAGTGTTGGGCAACTTGGGCTGGAAAGTCCTAAATGTGCCATGTTTAAAGAAGATGTCAAGTGCTGTCATGAAGGCCTGTCATGGTGTTTTCTACCATGGTCCAGTGCTGAGAGCAGGGCAGTAATGGAGCCAATCTGCTCCCAAGGGCCAGGCTTCCCACGAGGAATGCTTTCTCTAGCGCTTCTGGCTTTCTACTTTTTCCTGAGACTCTCTGATACATATAGGAGGTTTGGAAGGGGGAAGGAGGGAGCTTAGCGTGCCAGGAGTTAATTTTGCACCTGCAGGAGAGATTTGTGTCTGAGTGGCTCTGCCTAGTGGGTCCAGTCTTTGTTGGCCCTGCATCCCTCTGGTATCTCAACCCAGCTCTTTCTCTCTCAAGCACATTGCACCTCTGCTTGCTGTTCCCCAAACCTCAACACTCCTATTTATCCTGCAAAAAGAACTCCACAAAAATGTCTTCTGGGCACACTAAGACCTTTGCCTGTGTCGGTGTGGGAAGGGCTTTCTGGTGATTATCAATAAGGTGTGAGGCTGGGAGACAAGCACTCACGTGGCAGTCAGGGCACCCCTGGGGTGCTGGGGTTTATGTAGCATTCTGGATTTTCTTTCTTGGTCTTTGCTTCCCACAAGCATCTATCTGAATGGAGAGCATGACAAACCCTCCATCTTAATCCCAGTGCAAACACAGCTGTCTTTCCCAGGACTTGCTGTCAGAAGCCAAGAAACTACAAAGGCATTAGGTGCTTAACTCCCATTACTCCCCCTGGAGCTGAGTACCCAAAGAAGAGCTTAACTCCCCAAATGCCTCAGCGAAGCCAAGGTTGAGACCTTTCACATTGAGGCTATGAGGCACGGCTGGGCAAATGCCCAAAACTTTCCTCATTAAAAGGCAGTTAAAGACTATAGTGGTCTGAGAGGGAGGGAGCATCTCAGTGAGTAGCTCCAGTAGCCTCGACGGCCTGGGGTGAATGTTGCAATGCTTAGGTCCTGCCTTTACTGCACAGCTTGCACTGATGCTGAGAACAGAGATGAATGGAGCTGCCCTAAGAGCTGAGTGTATTTTTTTTCTCCCACAGTAAAATCATCCATGGGTAGAGGGAAAGCCTGCTGTCAGGGGAGAGTTAAACCCCATATTCCCAAGCCTCTACTGTCCAGTTCAGACCAGCCTGCTCCCTCCCATACTTGTACTTGCATTTGCAGAACTTGCACTGCTGTGAACCGCGATACTGTCTCTGTCTTCTATCTCATTCTGCAGCTTCAGGACAGACCTGTATTAAAGTACAAGCCCTCTGTGATTCTTCACTGTTTTACATGGGTCTTTTAATTTTTATCTTTTTTTAAATTCAGCTCCTTCCTTGGCAGGGCTGGATAGTGGGATGTTTTGCTAAATGCACCCTACACACTCTACTGTCCTATATAGATATCCCCCTTCCCTGATGCTCATCTCCATCCAAATGCTGGGATCCTTGCTTCATTGCTGAATTTCAAGGTTTATCCTGACCAGAATGTCTCCTTTGCAGCTTGGACTCACTCTGTTCTCTATTTCCTAGTTGCCTGTGGCTTCCACTGGGAAGCTAAAATCAGGCTAAGCCAAAGCCCTACATGGGAAAAGGTGGGAAGCAAGAGTTGTTCCATATCCCCAGGAGCTGGATGGCCACTACTCAGCTAAACTCCTCTTTCTGCTTGTCCTTCACAGGACATCACCCTGTATAGGAGGTAGCACCAAGATGAGGGGTTTGATTTTGTTTCTTTTATAGTTTTAATGAGCTGAAGAGCGAAGCTGATGCTTTGTTTATTGTGCTGGAAGGAGAGCTTGGTGCTCTGAGGGAGCACGCGGCATGCATGAGAACAGGGAAAGGAAGGGGAGCCAAAGGACACAGTGTGAGAAGTGGCTTTGTGCAACTTGGGTCCTGTGCAGAAAGGATGCCCAAGATTCCCCGGTGCTGACTACACTGCAAGCCTCATCCTGTCAGCAGATGCAGTGTGCTGGCTGTTCAGCAAACAGACTTTGCAGGAGACAGCACGGTTGGTTTCAGCAGCCACCAGTGCCTGTTGCCCTCTCCATAGAGCCATGCAAGCCAAGGAGACTTTATAGCCTGATGAACTTGCAGCAGCTAATATCCTTGACTGCGACCCCACCATTTAACAGCCTCCAAATTTCTGTTGTCCTCTCACTTCACTGAATCAGACAGAGTACTGTATTGCCCTGAAGTGCACTTTCAAGGCATGTTGTTAAACCTACAGTCTGAGCCCTGCAGACATGATAGCGATTGCAAAAAGCAAACACACCACATTGCCTGGTGCACACACACTCCCCTGCAGTTGGCAAATACATCTCAGTGTCAGCCCCTGGTATCGCTGTGACTTGCCCAGGGCACCTGCCTAAAACATGGGCTTTTGGTATGAAAAGTTTGTGCAAGAGCAATATGTGAGATCTGTCTTGAAGCTGGTGCTGTCCTGCTGACCCACCCAACCTGGCAGAACCTATGGATGGGGCCATTCCCCACTCTGTGGACAGCCCAGCCTGGCTCCTTCAAGCTCTGTTTGCCCCCATCTCAGCATATTCTGCTTTCCCTAGAATGATTTCTCTGGGATCACTGCTCTCCCTGTGGATTTGCAACTGCACTGCTTATGTGAAACTTGATCTAAGCCTGCTCTCTGCCCAGATGTTGCTTCACTTCCCTGTGCTGTGAATTACTGACCTTACAAGAGGAGGCTTAATGTTGACCTGAGGTTCAAAGGTGATGTTTGTTTGGAGCTGCTGAGTGTAGGTGTCTCTGGGGCTGCCTCCCCTATTCCACAGGGCTTCCTTCAAGGCGCAGACTTGGGAAATTAGCACAAACTAATTGGAGGTCAGAAGCTCTTCAGCAATTCCCCATCCTTACTATAATGCCCTGCAAGCACATGGCTGTGGGGAGTGTCTCTGCACGGTTGTGTTTCTCCATGGCACAGGAAGGCGACAAGTTCAGTCCTGCACACATCTGCAGGGCCAGGCCATTCCTTTTGGCAAGAGTGTAGGGGTAGCATATCCACAGCTGGGTCTTTTCCAAGTTTACTCCTGGCAGTATTAGAGAGATTAATTTCCCCTTAGCAGGCACAGGCACAGACAATGAGACTGAAACAATACTGATGACGCTGGTGGAGTTCTTCAGTTGCCCATGAATGGCTGGTGCTGGGTAGGTGTAGACGCAAGACTCCTAATTCCCTTCTTCTTGAGGTCCCCCGTAAGACCTTGCTCATGCCCTCTTAAAAGGAAAGATAAGTCTTCAGAGCACGTGCAAATAGCCATTCTCAGGGCTTAACCAGCAACAGGAATATAAATCCAACAACTGCTCAAACAAGTTGATACCAGTGATGCTGAGTCTGTTGTGTCTCCATAGGGCAGAGACACTGGAGATGTTTATATCCTCTGTTAAAATGCTGGCTGGGGAGACGGGGCTCTTTGGTGGCCTCAGGTGGTGCCCACTACTAAATGCAGCAGCAGTAGTCACAAGGAGCTGTGCAGTGAGAAGTTATGTTCTGGAAATGGTCCTCCCTGGCCTCCAGCAGGCTGTAACTAGCTCTTGTCCTCCTCTGCAAGCTCACGCATCTCTTCAGTGCATTGTAAAGCCTCTTGCTCTCTATCTTGTAACGGTGAGTTTCACAGGTTAATGGCCTGCTGTCGTGTAAACAGTTAGGGGACAACCTCAGCTGCCTCCACAGAGAGCTGGAAAACAAAGCCAGGGAAGGAGTGGCTCTGTGTGAGGTGGTGGATTGATTGGTTTGCTGAGTGTGCACTTTTTCCAAGATCTGCTTGTTGAGACTTTCATCAATTCCAGATGCGTGGAGCTGACAAGATGGCTTGAAACATATTCAACAGGCAAGCCGTTGAGCCGTATTTGAGAGACTTCATTTTTTTCTTATATGTGTGGAGGTAGCCTGTGTGCAGAGAGCACAAACAGCATCTGCCTGTACCAAACCTGACTGCAGGCAGGTTTTGAGCAAGTCCAACCTGGTCCCCAGGCATCCTGGCCTGCTGTGGCCTCAGCAGCTGAGCAGAAGGCAGCAGGCTGGTGCAGATGGGCTCTTGGCTTGGTAGATCCATGTGCCTCTCTGAGTCCAAGAGCTTTCTGTGTCTGTGGCTTGCCTGAACCCTCCCTGGAGATGGGAGCCTGCAGGAATATGGACACCATTGTGATGTGCAGGTGTGCAGGGGAGAGATGGGTCTCTAGTACAGCCTTGATAGCTGAAAATCAGCTCCTGTGCTTTCCCAGCAGGATCTCTGCCTTGGCAGTGCCAGCACAAGCGCTTCTGCTGCCATTCCTGTCGATCAGCAGACTGGAAAGGAGGGGTTTATTGACAGGGAATGGAAATGCTGGCAGTTCAGGCTTGCATTATATATGCAGGCAGCCAGCCGGGGCCGGGAGAGCAACAGACATAATGGGGAAGAGAAATTGCTCTTGGAAAGCTTCTAGCTTGGTTTGTAGGAGGAGTTAACCATTTAAAACTAGAAGATTGTGTGGTAGTTATGCACAGATATTTTATTTGCTCACATAGGCCATATTCCTGCTGGATATCGATTATTTTCTATAAAGATCTTAATTGCCATAATTGTGACAGCAGACAGCTAGACACATTGCCTCAGTGAAATACATCCCTCAAATGCCTGCGATCCTTTCACTAAGCCTTCCTGACATCTTCCTCAGGTTGGTACTGGGGGACCAAAGCCTCCTGCCACCCAGGGTACATGTGGATATAAGTGGAACCACTGAATGGGACAGAGTGTCCAGACCAGCTGCTGTTGGCTCTGGTCCTGCTCTGATCCCCAGAGACAATGCTGTGACATATGTCAGGTTGCTTAAAACAGCCAGATTCTTTCTTTCCTTCTCTGTATGATTTATTGTGAACTAATCCTATAGCTGTAACCCTTTCCCATCACTTGGTTAGTTTCCCTGGCTGATCCTTGACTCAAGTTGTCTAAATTGGGATAAGAAAGCCTTCATTGAAAAACAGACCCTGAGCCATCCTTATCTCTGGGGAGGAAGGAGTCACGCAGCCAAGGACAAGCTGTGTCCACCTAGTGCCTCGGTATGGATGGTGACACTGTGATGGTCTAAGATTGATGAGAAATGACGAAAAATAAAGTTCAGAAACATAAAGGCAAAGTAACCTGTCTGAGAAAGCAGGAGTCGAGAGGAAAGACCTTTCATGAGACTCAATAGAAAACTAAGAGTTTCCATATGTAGTTTTAATATCTGCCTAGTGGCAGTGGCAATCACCTTGTCCTAAGCAAACCTCCCAGGATCTTGAACATCGAGAGTAATGCTCCAGTGGTTTTAAAGCATCTACGGCAGCCAGATCTCTGAATCTTAGTTGCTTCTGGAATCAGTGACTGCCTGTCCCTGCACTGACTTGCATATGGCCAGTGTTCCCTAAACAGGACTAATTTAGCTGAAGCCTGTGCAGACCAGGGATTTCAGATTTCTGGAGTCTCTTCCAGGCAGTTGTTAAAGGCTAACCAGTCTCCTGTTAGGGAGAAAAAAAATATAAAGCTAGAAAGGTCCTTATTCTCCTTCCCAGTGTGTGTGACATGCAGTAGAAATTTGCAGTAGGTGTGGGATGTTCAGACCCAGTTTCACCTCAAGAGTTTAGTGGGGTTTTTTTGTAGCAGCTTAAAAAAATAAATCTAACACCCCCTCAACCCTCCCAGCCACCTTTGAGGCTGCTATCTGAGCAGTTGTGTACTGCAAGCATATGGAAAATGGAGTTGCCTGCAAACACATTCATGCTAAAGGATCTCTCAACCCCCATGTTAACTGCAGAGTGTTGAGTTTGCACTGCAAATGTGAAGTTCTGTGGACTAGATTTGTCATCCAAGCATGAGAAGCAAAACATACACACAAGCCCATTGTCTCTTTTGACAGACAAGTGCTCCAGCAGCCTGCTGGGAAGTGCCCCCTCTGAAGGGCACTGACTGGGGGCTGCACGCAGGGTCATGCTGGCTTAGCTGTAGCTGGTAGCACTTGCACGCCTTGGATGGTGAAAAGTCAGCACCAGTTCCTGTTAAATCTGTAAGAGGATTCCTAGGAGTGGCTAGTTTAAATTACATTGTCAGCAGCGCTTGCCCTATTTTTCTAGAGTGCTTTCAGCAGAGACGTCTCTTTTTTAGTGATTTGGAGAAAAACTCAAGACAGCTCTGAACACTGGACCACTGTCCCTGTCCCTTCCCATCCCCATGTGGTGTTGAATGGAGCATGCGGGCTGTGGCGCAGCAGTGGCTGGTCTCGCCCAGCATCCTGTCTCCAGACATGGTCTGTGGTCAGAACCTGAAGTGTGGGAATGAAGAAGCTGCCTGTTGGAGAGGTATTTTCTGGATCCTTTCAGTGGAAGATGTGATATCAATCTTATTGTCATGAGGAAATGGCCTCAAGCTCCACCAGAGGAGATTTATGCTGGACATTAGGAAAAAAAAATTCACAGAAAGGGTCATTGGACTCGATGATTTGGTGGGTCTCTTCCAACCTGGTTGTACTATGATTCTGTGATTTCTGTGCCAGCTCTGTGTGTTACCTGTCAGAAAGCCCTGTTCAGGTGTATTTCTTGGTCTGGGCTTATTTGAGCTGGAAGAGGAAATATTGTGAGTGACAACAGGGACAGTCAGCAGGAGACTGCAGTTTGGAACGGGGTCAGGTCAGCCACAAGGATGCTTTCTCTGTCTCACCAGCCTTTCAGGAGGTGGCTACCATTGTTCCTTGGCACAGTGGCATTGCCTGCCCTATAAAAGTTACCACAGCATTTAGGAGGCTGGGCTGAGGCAATTTCCTATGAAAGTCAATGTGTCTGTGTTGAGCTTAAGCCAGATGGAGAAACTTGAAGTTTGGTGGTACATAGCGCTGGTGGTACTTTATGCTGGAAGCTGAATGAATGCCCCAAAACTGCTGTCTGCAGTTTTGCATTCAGCATAAGTCATTAAACGTGGAAATGTTTATGGGTAGGTGACAGTCATGAACAAGGGGCTTTGCAGCCTCATACCAAGGAAGCAGGGAGCATCCCTCTGCCTTTCACCAGCAGACTGGAAACTACATAAGTACATTTAATACACTTAGGGCTCCTGGACTGTCCTTATGCCTGTCGTCCCTCATATTTCTGTGTGTGAGGGCCCTGTGCTGGGAGTAGTTTGCACTTTGTGGATGGTACAAGTGCCAAAACGTCAGACAGACAGGTGATGCAGCTCTGTTGCAGCTCTGTCCCCTGGTGCTGCATGCTAGAGGCACTCCAGTTCTCTGAGCAAAGCAAATGACTGCATACAGACATCAAGGATCTCATGCACAGGTGGAGGCAGGTGCGCTTGGATTTCTGGTCGTGCTTCAGTTCCCTGAGGCCATGCATATCCACCCCCAGATATTCACCACAACCACTGTTGCTTCTGGCAGGCTCATCCATTCCCTGTCTGGCTGAGAGCAGGACGTGTACTCACCCCTCTTTGTGCGTAGAGAATAGCTTAAGACCATCATCCACACCCTAAATTAACATTTCCTGGAGGCATCACACCACCTTATCCCTCTCTTGCCCATGGACAACTGCTTTCCAACCAGCAGGACACGTCCCAAGAAGAATGAATGATTTTTCCTGTTAAAGGCAGTGCAGTCTGTCGAATTAGCCCATGTAAAACAGTGATTCATTGTCCCCTCTTTAGAGTGTGTTTCTTGGCTAGAGTGAGGCTGTCATTAGTGCCAGGGAGCCTGGCTGCCGTTACCATCCAGTTTTGCCGCACAACCCTGGGACTCTGGAGAAGCTGTAAGGTGGTGATTGCTGCAAATTATTTAGGGGGTGACATCTCCTTTCTTCTTCTTCCCAGAGGAAATCATCTTGGACGTCTTACCCATGCACACCTTGTGATGGTGCAGTCATTGGTATTCCCAGTGCATTCAGATCTTTCTGTGTGTGGGAACTGGGGGGTTTGGGGCTAGAAATGCTGCAAAGCAGTTTGTTCCAGGGGATAGAAGCTGTAGAGTGTGTGCATTTGGTGGAAGGAGGTTGGAAAATGCTCCTTGCCCTCTTTTCTAGGAGGTTTGTACAGCTGAGCCACCTCAGAAATAAGAAATGTCACCTCAGATGACTGCCTGTGGTACTTCTTCTGAAGAATGTGGCTAGGAAGGAGGTACTAGGAGTGCTTCATCAGCAGAGACATGGACTGAAAAGGGGTGCTGGGGATGAGGTACCCCATCACCCTTCAAGAGCCATGTGTGGCTGCTTTGAGTTGGCCTTAAGTAGCTTCCCAGTCATATGGAGAGTCGTATGGGAAGAAGGAGGAGCTTTCCAGGGAAGGAAGGTCTATGTGATAGGGGCTGGTATGATCCCTCCATTGGCTCAACAAGAATGGAGCACGTTTTAGCTAGATACAGGAGAAGAGCAAGAGGTGGGCCTTTGTGCAGCCTTCTGCCCTCCTCTGCCCTCCTCCCTCATCTTACCTTGAAATAATACTTTATCATGGCAGCTAAAATATCACTTCTAGGTGAATCTGGTGCCTGTGGTACTGCAAAACCACCTTTTCCCATATGCAAATGTGTGTGGATTCATCTGTCTGAGCTGATGGGAGAGGAGATTAGCTGTTTGCTGCTGCAGCTCATCGTACCTGTTGTACATGAGGTATAAATCTCTTCACATGCACGTCCCATCTTGCCCTGCTGAGGCTTGCCTTCGAGCTGCTTTTATTTGTGGTTTTTCCCTTAGCTTTGTGGGTAAACTTCTTGTGACACGCCTCTGTTTAGCCCTCTGGTTTGGCTGTTTCAAAAGGGCTCTGGGGGATGGTAGGAAATGTGTAGCAGTGGAAAAGAAAGCCTGAGTTAAGCTTTCAAGCATCCCTATGCTGCTGGAGCTCAGTTCTGTCTGATCTATCCAAGTTCAAGTCACTTGCTTCATTTAATTTCTGCTGAATGAAACATCTTTAGTCAGGACCATATGAACCGTCAAATGGAGTATTCTCCCTTCGCATGGGGAGCAATCCTGGCAGGCTGGGCTTCTGGTAATTAGGTATCTCTGGGCACCATCCTGTACTTGGCTGATTCAGCGGGACCACTAAACTAAGGGGTGTTGCACCACTTGAGCCAAAAGCTTCCAATGATCTGTTGCTTAGCCCCAAAGTGGGCAGGTATGTGTTTTCCAGCCCACCACATTGTGAGGATGCTGTTAAGCCTTATACAAACTTAACACAGCAGCCCTGTAGCGATAAGAGAAATTAAATACCCTTCATCAAGCTCTCTGAAAAACAAGCAGCTTAGCTTCAGACTCATGTGTGTGCTTTACTCCTGTCCCTGCAAGAACAGACAAGTTTTGATTTTCCATGCTGCTGGGGAGGTGTGACACCAGTGACAGCTGCCAAACTGCTGTGATGCTTCTTGTGAGATACGGCGCCTGACTGGATATGGGGCTTTGCCATGGGGGTTAACTAGGCTGAGAACATTCAGGTAGTGGCTGAGCTTGAAAATAGAGTTTTATGGCACAAACCCAGGCTACCTGGAGGCAGCTTCTGAGCCTCAGTCAGGATGTGGTGATAGTGAGAGAAAATACCCAATGTTTTCAGAGGGACAGTTGAGCTTACAGGTCCATGCCAGTGCCTGAGGGTTGTGGCTTAGCTGGTGGCATGGAGAGATGCCATTAGATCATGTGATGGTCTTGCAGGGGACAGGGCTGTGCCTGCCCGCTAACTTGCTCAAGGAAGCAGGATCACAATGGTGACTTTCATCCGGCTCTTCTGATATGCTACATTATCCTGGGTGGGTTATCTGGAAAGGAGTCAGGGGTATGACTGACTACAGAGCTTGGGATGCCTTTGGACGTCCTGTTCCTAATGCTGCCATTGCCTGTCTCTCCAGGGAAAGGTGTGTTGGATCAGAGCATTAATTATATCCCGGTGCAAATGCATGGGCACCCTGTGCAGTCCTTGCAGCCACCCCTGACGAGTCAGCTCAGTGGTCCTGCCCTTTGGTCCTGCTGCAATGTCCGAAAATGCTCTGGAGCAAGCAAGGGGAAGATCCTGCTGCTCCCCAGGATGCTCCAGGTTGTTGCTCTGCTACAGGCAATGAGAGAATAGCTGGCAGGTGCAGAACTGATGTAGAACACAGGATTATTCCCTTTCCCAAACAAATGAGCTGAGACAGACATCTCCAATAGACTCTACATCACCTCTACCTCAGCAGAGAGAGAAATGCAGAGCCATCCAGCCTTTGCTGAGGCCTGGCCTGCAAGGCAGAGGGCAGGCTGTTGAGAACAGGCAGGGTTATATATTACCAGCTTGTTGTCACCTTGGGGAATATCGGAAGTGGACAGTGATAGGTCTGCCTGTGACCATGCTGCACGGGGGTCACTTGCTGCTCGCCTGCTAATAGGAATGAATGGTCAGCTGTGTCTGTTCTGAGCCTCCACAAAAGTATGTTGTCACAAGGCAGAACAGATGGAACAAGCCATAACCAGTGAGAAAAACACCATGCAAAGGGAAGTAAATCTGGGAAGGGCCGCAGAGGCGTTTCCCAAGCTATGGAGGATGTGGGTCTGGAACAAGAAATGAATGTTTGTGTTGTAAATATTAGAGCTACACAGTTAATGCCAGCCTCCCATCACTTCTGCTCACCACTCACTGGCACAGCTCCAGGATGAGCACAACGTTCACTCCAAAGGGATCTGTTAACCGCCACGTGGAAGCTGTGTGAGGTGAGCTCAACTGGGTCCATGGCTGGTTGGTATCTGAGCTCTCCCCTTTTCTGTGATGCAGCTGCTTGGGTAGCACTGCTGTGCATGGGAGAGGCCTGGGGAGAGTCAGGAAACATCTCTTCTGGTTGTTCTCCATAAGACTAGTAACTTTTTGCCATTGTTTGTGCCTGTATAAGTATTATTGTTCACCTTGAAATGCTCCATGTCACCAAGATGCTTAGTCCCGTATCTGTTCTGCTGCTAAGGGTAGCTGCCAGAATGAGGCGTGGATGCTGCCCACTGTCTCTGAGCATGTCTAGGGGGCTTAATATCCTCCTGCAGGACATTATCTGTCAGAGGGGACACACCTCAGCTCTGGAGATGTAGGAAAAAAGTTGGTGTGCTGCTTGGTGAAAGAGCTTCTTCCAGATCCACTCAGTGCTGGTGGCTCCTACAGGCCCTCGGGAAAGGTCCAGAGGCTGCCAGGCAAGTGTGAAATGCCTCAGGCACCCATCCCCTGGTTTTCTCGACCAGTCCCTGCATGCTCAGGAAAGTTACACTACAGAACAAGTGCTTAGTTGAGGTCTTTGTATGCAGATGTTCTGTTCTAACTTCACTTTTGTGAGCAGAGTGGCACCCTTTCATGTCCTTGCAGATTTAGGGATTGATGTTCTTAGCTGTAACTGATATTCTTGACTCTCCCCTAGCAGGAGGTACTTCACCTTTGCACTGCCAGTCTCCTGCCATCCTCAGCCAGGTCTCTGGTGTTTGTCATCCACCCTAGAATTTCCTTACTATGGCCTCAAGTAGTATCACAAGATAGTGATAAGACAGGTCACATCTAACCTCTTGGAGGCAGCTGCTGGTGTGACACAGCAGTATGACCGGGGACAAGGGCTACTGTCTGTTTACTGTCTTTAAGGGCAGCAAATCAAGCAGGCACTGCTGGCTGAGCAGATGGTAAGGCGCTGTGGGGCCCTGCTAGAGGACACATCTTGCTGTGCTCTTGTATTGTCATCACTCCTCTGTTACATGGTCTCGTACAGCAGACGTGTCATCCCCTCTCCTCCTCACATCCCCATTGCATGTGAGGGGTCTTCCGCCTTGGCAGAGATGTTCAAGTAGCCTTGAGGTTTTTGAGGGTGATCCAGCAAGCCACCAAGCTTGTTGTGAGTGCAAACACCTGGATAAATCACAGCCAGTTACAACTCCTGCTTCTCGTTTCACTTGCAGCTCCCTGGTGGAGGTGGTTTAGTCTGAACTCACAAAGCTGAAGGATGCATTTAAGCAAATCAAGCGTGTGTCTCTCTTAGATTTATTTTCCTTTCTTCTCTAGCGCTTTAATTCAGCCTCTGCTGCCTATATCCCTGGCTTTTTAAATGCAGTAAAAATGAGCCATCACAGGAATCTAAGTAGACTGGTTTGGCTCTTTGCTGAAGCCAGAAATTGGTATTGCCAAATCAAAAGCTTCCAGAAAGAATAAAAGTAGGAATGGGTTTTGGTTTTAGCTCCAAGAGGTACTCCCTTAGCTGTAAAGATGCATGAACACGAGAATTGCCAGACTTTTTCACAGCTGAATGCAGCATGCAAGAAAGCAAACGGTCACTTATTTGGTCATCATCTCCATCAAGGAGAGGTCACTACCTTCAGCAGTGTTAAGTCAGTGAACATGGAGTTTGCTGTGGGATTTTGGTGTTTGGGTTCTCACATCACCCACACTTTTTAAAAAGTATTTTTCTGAAAAAACCCATGAAGACCTATCAGACTTTGTGCTTAATGTGTTCTCCACCAGTAAAAGCCCAAGCATAAAAGCCAGAGCTTCCTAGACTTAAACTGCTTCCTTGAGACCAGCACTGTTCGTCCCAATAGCTCTGATCCTTCCAAACAGGGCTGCTCTTCACGCGGACTGCTGGCCACTGCCCAGGGATTCAACTGCTGATTCCACGTGGGATTTCTTGGCCTCCATGCCCTGGACCATCCTCACATAGTCAAAGTGTCCAGCTGCCATCCAGGCTGCGTATCCCAGGCTTTGCTATCAAACTGAGAGGGAGAACTGAGCTCAGACTGCAGGAACTGTCTGGATTTATCACTGCTGCTGTTAAGCTTTGTTTTATATCCCCTCCCCCCCCCTTTTTTTCCCTCTTGGATTTTAAAATTGAAAATTGGACAGATTCAGCAGCCAGTGGCTGCAGCTAAGGTTTGGCTTTGAATAACACAGTCTCAATATCCTCTCTTAAATTAGATGGCAGGATCCTTCTCCATATCTCTTGGGTGCAGTTATTTTAATAGCGAGGAGCCTGTCTTCATGAAGCAGGGCTGTGTTTCTGCAGTCAGGGACGAGTGAGCTATCACTGCTGTGATTGAAGCATTCACTCATCGCCCATGACAGGTGCTGGAGAGGAGTCAGTGAAGTCAGGAGAAGCTCATTGCTATGCCCGTAAAAGAGATGCAGGTCCGAATTTCTGGCCCTTCCAGTACCGACTTACAGCAAGTGCTGATCCCCGTGCACTCCAGTTGTTGTTTCCTGTTTTGATAAGAAGTGGCAAATTGTTCTTACTTGTTTCCCACTGTAAACTCTTCTTTCTCCTATGAATGCAGTTCAGTGGCATGTGTGCCAGGCAGTCAGTTGGTGTCACTGATACCTTTTTCCTATATTCAGACCTGGAATCCATCACAAATATGATGGATTCATGCCACACCTCCCCCAAGATCAGAGCTTTTCTTTTGGTGTGAGAGAGGGAATCCCCTTCCAACAAGGGTTGTACTGACTGCTCAGTCTTCCTACAGTATGAACAGCCATCTATCCCACTTACCCACTGGGAGTCACAGGCTGTAATTAACACTCAGACGGATCATTTCAGATGGCCAGGCACCACAACTACTTTTTTAATCTTTTTTTAGGTTCTGTGCAGACAAAACAGGAAGCAATGCTGGGGCTGTGAGGCAGCGGGGAGACAGTGCTGGGGTCAGGAGTAGCTCCTTGGGGTCTCCGGGGTGCATCCTTGCATGGAAACACGCGTGCTATCTCTTCACTTCCCTTGACTGGAGACCATTGAATCCCCAGGTTTTAATCCTCTCCAGTATTTCACGTTGGAGATTGTGTGTGAAGTTTTTGGCTCATTGTGGCCCCAGAGGCCAGTCTGGAAAATGCCTGAAAGCTCCATTCTCCAGCCAAAAGGAGTTGGGATTCCTCCTGCAGTACCTCAGCCAGAGTCCCACTGATTTATGGTTTCTCAACCTTTTCCTGTCTGGCACTTGAGCAACTGGCCATGAAGATGTCCTGTACATGAAACACCTCCTGTCCTTCTCTGCTGGCCTTTTCCTATGGGACAATCACGTCCTGGCTCAGCTCATACACACATCCAACCCTTGCAACTTCCCATGGGGCAGCAAGTCCTGAGTTCACCTAGTCGTCTCACAGCTCTTCTCAGCACCTCTAAATCTGCCTTGGTCCCAGAAGAGCAGAACTGTCAGTGCTGAGGTGAAGGTTGCCAGTGCCATGGATAATGGTATTCATGCTTTTTTTGCTTCTATGGCAAACACCTCATCTGATATTTTTCAGGACTTCATTTGAGGGGTTTTTTATGACTGTGACACTGGAAGCTGATAGCCAGAACTAATGCATCCAGGACCTCCTGCCACTTACAGCAGCAGAGTAACAGGAACTGCTCAGTTCCAACACTGTGAAATTAAACTCTGTTGCATTTCCACTCCCCTGGTCCAGGATGAAGCTTTAGTTTCCTTTTGGTGTTTCAGCCTCTCCCTGCCACAGCAGTCTTTCTCAATGCTTTGTCTGTCATCAGTCTTTCTATTTTTATTTCTTCCTATTTTTATGTCAATTAATTCCTGAAGTAAAGTTAATCTTAGAGGTATTTTACTAGAAACCTGCCTTGTGCCCAGTATTTCCCATTTAAAAGCTGCCTGTTTTCAAGTTGCCTGTGTCCCTTGCAGTTCGCCTTTTAAACTCATCTCTCTGTTTGAAGTACTTATTTCCTGCAGTATGTCATGTCTCATGCATTACGTATATCTAGGTGAAGATCTGCCACATGATCTACAGAGGCAGCTTATTTTATTCACAGATGAGGTTGCGTGTGTATAAGCTGTGCTTAGTGAAAGCCACGTCGATTTTATTCCTCTATCCAGTTGCACCCACAGCTTTTGATTGTTTTCTTTCCTTCAGACTGTTTTTGAAAGCCTTGGTAATGCTGATGTCAGCCTAGCAGGCTTGTCGCTGCCTGAATCCTGTCTCCTAGCCAAACTCTTCAATTCAGGCACTGGATTTGCTGTTGCAGTTGCAGAGAACCTCCCTCCATAATTAAGAGTCTCTGCAGCCAAAACACCAAATTCTTCACTGGTGCTTCTAGAAGTCTGGGATGGGCATGATCCAGTTTTTTCCTCAACACACACATGTCTGGCTGTCTTCGCAGTCAACTGGTACACGTAAATATTCACAGCTTTAAAATCTATTCAGTTTTCCAAAGAGAGCTGGCAGGTTACTGAAACCCCAGACCCTGCTGTGGTATTGATGTCACGCGGTTGCAAGAGAATAGCTTCAGTTTTGATGGGATAGCACTAAAATCTGGGCTGTGGTTGGAAAGGAGAGAGAGGGAGTGTGTTGCCTTTTTAAGTTCCAAAGGAAAGACAGGAGGCTCCAAAATGTGCCTGAGTTCCATTTCAGGCTCATCTCATTCAGTGATTTCTGGTCAATATTACTACCATAGCATGGAGTTTTCAGTCCCTTGCTCTGCATCACTCCTCTTCCCTTGCCTCATGCTTTGAAGATGCAAAAGACGAATGTGATACTTCCTTCTGTACATTTCAGTGAAAATCATTTGGGGTTGGATCATGGATATATACTGTCTCAATACTTGTTATCCAAATGGTGATCCAGCGGTTGCCAAGGACTGAAGTTTTCTCCCCATTAGAAACTTGATATTCCTTGGCTGAGTGACTTCCCTGCTGTCAGATGCAGTTGTGACGATGCCAAATTTCCAAGGATTACCATTGCATGTGGTGGAATCTGGAAGCCTCAGTAACAAGCAATAAAGTCAGCAGGAAAGTCAGGATGCGAAGATCTTGGCAGCTCCCCCATGATGGAAGATCCTGCTGTACTTAGCGCCGTGGTGCCAAAATGCAGCATGAACCATTTATTTACTCTGATGATACTTGATCTTGAACACTATCATGCATTTCAGTATTCCTTGGCCTTCCCAAACTTTTTGGAGACCAAGGAGCATCCCAGGGATGGGTGAGCCAATGAGTGGTACAGGGGATGGGGAGATTGACTCATTCTCAGCATGAACAAATGGAAGAAGGAGGATGTGTAAAAGCCATTGTCCATCTGCCCCTTTCCTCCCTCCTTCTCACAGTGCAGGCCGCATCCCATATCTGATGGAAAAATCAGGCACAGATCAAGAATCAAGCCTTTCATCAACTCCCTCTGCACATCTGATTTTTCTCTCCAGCTGTGCAGTTCAGCCAGCTGTGGAGCCTTGCGAGCTTGACCTTCCTAAGGTGGGCAATTGCCTGTTTGGGGTAGGCAGTGCAGACAGGACAGGATGGGTATGGCAGCTAAGAGACAGGATGAGGGGAGACCCCAGGTGCTGTAGAGTTGCGTGATGAGATGACTGGAATGGAGCAGCTGGGGAAGAGGGAGTTTGTGTTCAAAGGACAGCTGAACTGTGTTCATGGAGCTGCACAATGAGGAACCAGGATCTGGTGATGGGGAGCAGGACTGCAAGGGGATTACATCAGCAGAGATGTTGTAGGTGCTGGGACTGATGGATGGTGAATGGGGCATGGTCACTGCTTGGGTCATGGAGTAAAGTGATCTGAGAGGGGGCTGGACTGGATGAAATCACTACCTACAGCTTCTCACTGGTTCAGGCAGGACACCCTGGTGTGTCTGCTGCTGTGACAGCTGGTGATCCCAGATGCTTTGGAGATGCTTTGAGCACAGGTAGCTGGGGCTTGTCTCCTTTGAGCACACCCTGCCAGATGCAGGCATTTGCAGCTGTACTGACCTGCAGAGGACAGGCACTTTGATCCCACAGGATTGGCTACTGCCCTCTGCATGGTGCTGCGCTGAGCGGTGCATGGCTGCAGCTGCTGCATCTTCCCTTCTGCTGCAGGATTTAACACTGTCTTCAAAAGCCATTGTCATGGCCCAGCCAGGAGTTCATTTGCTTTTCTCCTTGGGACGCTGCGTGTAGCGCGAGCAGACAGTTTCTGAGGGGGGAGGTTTCCTGTAGCTGGAGCCTTGTAAAGCCCTGCTGTCCAGCCAGACACTTGCTCTGAAGGGTTTGGCGAGCACCCTGGGCTGGGGATGGTGTCACTGTTTTGGAGAGCAAAGCTCTCAATATGCGGTGAGCGTGGAGTGCTGATGTCTTCCTCCTGCCAGCTCAGCACTCCCAGGCTCCTCCAGCCGCACAGGAGAGCCTGGCAGTTTCTTTTCCTCTTTAATTTCTTCCCCCTTTTTTTTCCTGGAACTCTGTACAGCGTGAGCATAGCAGGGCTCCCAGGGGGTTTACTGCTATCTGGAGAAGACGCCTTGTTCTCTGCCAGGTCTTGCTCTGGGGAAAGACTGGAAGAAATCCATTTTGCAGAATTTCTGCTGGGACTGTTGGCAAGAGAGAGGCTAAGTGCAGCAGTTCCTGGCCAGGCTTGTTCCCCTGCCTCAGCAGCTCTGAAAGGCGCAGCTCTGAGCGGTCAAAGCATGGATCTAACCTGCTCGACCTCTATTAACTCCCCACTTTATTGCAGATTTGCTTTTTCTTCACCCTAAAAAGCCTCCTGCCAAGCCAGCCTACTCCTCCCGGGCTGTGACCTGACCCTGCACCAGGCGCTTAAGCCTTTCCCTGGGTCGGTGTTTCCACACACCCTTCTGCAGTGCTGGTGTGAGCAATCTGCATTTCTAGCAGCTTCAGGTCAGCCTGAATCACCTGGGGTTTTCTTATGTCCCTTATAAAAAAGGTTCTGGTTGATGCAGGTGTTAATCTCGAAAGCAAACATCTGCACATTGCAAGGTGCTTGCAGACAGCCCACAGCAGGGTCATGCTCTTAAATCGAACAGGAGTTTATCAGCCCTAGCCAGGACAGGGACTCGAGTTTAATGCTCTTTGCTTGTAAATTCAAGTTGCAGTGAGTCGAGTTTTCAAGGTCGATCTCGTTCCCTGTCATTTGTAGAGGGCTGAGCCTGAAATGTGAAACGGGGCTCCTCTGGGATGAGCATCTCAGCTTAGTACTGTGTAACGTTTGCTCTTCTGCTTATCTCTCATTAGCACAGATGCCATTTCACCCTCCTGTGGGGTAACTGATACAGGAGATTGAGGAAGAAACATATCTTCTCATTGAGTCACATCTTGATCAATCCAGTGCTGGAGGAAGTCTTAATTTCCCACGAATGCCCAAGCAAACATGCACTGCTGATGAAATCTTGTGAGGTCAGGCAGTCACTTCCCCCTAATTACAGGTCTAAGAATGAATAACGTTTAGCTTAGAACCCCATGACTTTGTGCTTTGGAGCAGTTTCCATTTACGCATAGTATAAGCACATGAAAATAAAGTTAAGATTTGGATTTTTTTTCTTCTGGTTATTTTGGTTTAAAAGATGCCATCTGGGGTTTGTGTAGCAAGTTTGGTTTTGTTTGGTGATGGTCGGTGAATGGAAAGATCTAGACCCCTAAACTTTTATCCAAAAGCCTCTGTGTTCGAAACCTGCACATTGCCAGAAATAGTCCTTCTGAGATTTTAGAAGGTTCTTATATGACCAGGAACTTGGAAGGCTGGAAGAACCTCTCAGGCCATGACCTCCTAACGATGTGTCCTATCATCCCCTTCAAAAAAAAAAAAAAATCAATCCTCTTTAATTTTAAAACTCACAGTGTGGTTTCTTCTATGGAAGCCAAGATCAGGGCTGTACAACCTGATGGTTAGAAAACCTTCTCATACAAGAATTGTTGTGGTATCCTCTGCCAATGGAGGGCAAAGCAGAGGCAGGGTGAGAGGTGGGACAGCTGCTCAGCACTGTTACTGCAAGCAAGAGCCTACTCCCTTGTCATGCCTGGCTCTGTGCATTAGGTTTAAGATATCCACGTGGTTCTGCCCACGCTGTCTGTGCTGGAAACAAGTCCCAGTGGCTTTGGGGGGACGGCAGCTGAAGTGGATGCTTCATAGCCTGGGGAGTGGTTGCATCCCTACATAATTTATAAGCATGATAACTTGAGCATCTGTTACCAACTGGGTGTCTGGCACCCCATTTGTGGCTTGCTGGATCCAACCTCAGGTTTGGTGCTGCAGAAGGTAATCCTCCAACAGCAAACCAGCCAATGTGCATGGCAGAGAAGGGCTGACGACTGCTTCAGTGGGTGTCTTTAGCTTCAAAAGCCCAAGTTGATGTTTAGATGGGAAAGAAAGAAAATAGCGAGTAAGAACATAAATGACTTATCACAGTCAGACAAAGTGTCTGATCAATTTGTCTATTACTGACCATGTCTCAGCTAGAAATGCAAACTCTTGAGCCCATCAAGGCTCAGCATAGGGCTCTTGGTGTTGGATCTGTGCCTTATCTCTGCCAACCACAGATGCAGTCTCACCTCACAGCAATGGTGGTTGGGGTCCTGTCACCTCCTGGGTCATTCCCCTAGTAATGCAGCCTGCACACACTGGCATTTCCCAAATGCACATGGATCAAGGTATTCCCAGTTTCTTTTGAAATTGTTATAAGTCACTGTCTTTTATTTGGTTAAAGGTTGGGTCAGGACTTTTTGAACTCTAACTGCAGGTTTTGTTAAAATATAAGGGTGAGGGACAAGAATTGCTTGAGCATCTTCTCCCAGAGCTAAACAGATTTGTCTCTTCTTGAGGGACGTTGCCTCATCCCAACTTGGTCATCTCCAGAGGGGGTGACGCAAGCAGCACACCCCCAACCCTTCTGATTTTTCTCCCTCCTTTTCCAGTCACAGAAGACGGGGTTATGAGATCGACCTGGCAAGGGAAAGCTGGTCGCAGTCCACTCCAAGCCCTGTATGAAAGCGACCAGGTAAGGGGATCCAGAAGGAGGGAGGGTGAGGATGAAGAGGGAATTGATCCCTTCTTCCACCTTGGGACACTGCACCGTCTCCCACCCATCTCCCAAGGTCCCCACACCTGAACCTCTGGCCGTGTCTAAAACAAAAGACACCACTGCTTGAGGCAGGGAGCACTCCCCCTCACCATCCTCCACTGTGTGCAGCCCAACCAGCATCGGTGACCTGTCATCAGAGAAGGGTGTCCCACTTGCCCATAGCAGCTGAGAGGGAGCCTGGGGGGCTGTGGGCAAAGCTGCCAGAGGTGTGTTTGCTTCCTTGTACTGTGTTTTTTCTCGTGGGCAGGCAGTTTTCTCCCCATGCAGCCACACTTGTCTTTGCAGAAGGATCCTTGCCCACAACTTCCCAGCTGGAAAGCACCATCCAATTGGTGCAACAGGCTGGGCCACGGTCACATAACCCAGCTGCCAAATGTACCCTGAATCTCCCCACGTCCACAGGGCAATCATCTTATGCAGCTTCCATGAAGCAGAGGGCAATGCTGGTGGTCCTTGCTACATCCTCGCTGCCTCCCCATTGCCCATCGGCAGTGCTCACTGCAGCCAGAACCAGATCTCCTTTCCATATATGACGCTTTGTGTTACTGTCTAGGTTGATGCTTTAATGTCTATAAGCAGCGAAATTACACTTGCTCTGGGGAAAATGGCAAATGTGAACTTCCTTGACCACAATGCCAGCAAACCCTAATGCTGCTGGCTTGTAGTGGTGTTATTTCCTTAAAAAGTGATACTTAATTTCTCTGGCTTTTAAAGAAAAGGAAATGAAGGGAGCAATTTTGCTCTGAAGTAACTGCAAGACAAGCACTTATTCCAGTGGGTGGCTGTTGAACAGTAGTCACATTTATTTGTTGCCATGCCTGCAGACAGTGTCTGTCTGTCTGTCTCTCTGCTCTAATAGTTTTGAATTATGCAAGTGCAGGGAAAAATACCTGAAAAAAACCCACATTTTTAAAATGCCTCTTTATTTTTTTAAGCGTTTGTGAAAAAGCATTTCCAATTTAAAAAGCTGATCGGGAGTCTCCAAACAAAACACAGCAAGAGAAAATCCTACTGAAAGGTTTGTCTCTGTCGCAAGGAGCTGAGAATGTCTCTTCAGCTATGATTATCGCCTCTATATTGTCTTCACAATGTCAAAGTCATCTCTTGGAGGCAGTTAGTGTCTGTTGACCTGCATTTCCTCCATTTGAACATTTTCCTTTGTCATGTCTCTCTTGGAAGGGGCAGGGACAGCACGCGTTCTCCTGCCCCATCTTAGGTTACTGTCCCTGCAGGGTCATGGAGAAAGTGACCTTTTCCAGGTCACTAAGTTGACCTGGAAAAGGTTAGTTATTTTGTGGAAATGAGATCCAAATTAGTCTGAGTGTGGTTTATCCCTTGCCTGAGAAGCTTGTTTGCCCCTAACACCGAAGTGGAAGCCACCATTGTCTTGCGACATGGAGGTCGTTGCATTGCATTAAAGCAACAGCAATATGGGGTCAGAGCCACCCCCAGTTAGCAAATGGGCGGTGAAGCCGTTAGCGGTCATGGCCTGAATGAGGCTGTTGGAGAGTCCCAGCAGTGACGTCCAGGCTGAATGCAAAAACCTCATGTGTGAAATGGAGAGGGAGCGGGCAGGAGGAGGAGGGATACTTCCTCTTTTGAGTTCCTGGAAATTATTTCTTTCCCCAGATGTTTTAATGACATTTTGGGATTTCTGATAAAAACCATGACAGGAAGGGTCACGTCCCTAAATCTGGGAGGGAGTTTCAGCTCGGGTAGATGTCAGGAGACTCTGGGCTCCTGGGAAGCTAATTCAGCAGCTGCCAGGCCTTAATACAAAGATCAAAAGGGATAAAGAAAGGACCATATCGGGACTCCTTGTCCCTGTGGACTAAGGAGACTCTGCCTGGAACTGAGACACAATTGATATGTGCAGAAAATGTTTATCAAGAGAAGAAACCCAAAGCCCTTGGGAAGGGCCACCCCACCACCTCCAGTAGCACCTTGCTCCTCTCCCATCATACCCTGCCACCTCACCTTGCCTCCAGCTCCTTCACTGTACCTCAGGGTTTGACTGTCAGCAGTTGACAGTTCTTCTCCACCCACACCATTTTATTCATACATCCCTGCACCCATGTGCCACATTTTTGCTTCTTGCCTGCAGTGCTTGCAGCGAGCTTGTGAGTGTAGGTGTCATTGTGACACAGTGATTGCAGCCTGGAGGTGTTCGGAGCCCTGCACCAGCCATGGGGCTGCTCTGTTTTCCTCTGGAGCCTCTTGGCTGTTTGCCCCATGACTGGTGTGAGGGAGAGCTTTAGCCCAGGGTATGTGTGGGGTGCAGTTACAAATATTTGGTTATTGACCCATTGGCGCCACTTTTTCTTCCATCAACCCCTCTGACTTGTCTTCTGAACCAGCTCCTCATCATGTTTTATTCTGTCTTTTGCCCCCAGCAGGCCCAAGGTTTAAATGTACAAAAGAAAGTTGAGTTCAAAGTCAATGCTGGCCCCAAAAATCTCACATGGGTGACTGCCAAACTCAGTAAAGGGGAGGGAATGGGGACAGTTGTGGGGCAGGTGCTTTGTGTAGTTCATGATCAGTTTAGGCAAGCTAGCAACCATCTCTTTTTCTTTTCTCTCCCCAGTTTGAGCAGTCGTCACTGCAGGCAGTTCACCAGCAGAGACGGGAACTGTTGAGCAACATCTGCAACCGTTACACCCGCAAGCGGCGTCTCTTGCGGCCGGATGACTTGCGGCACTTGGTGGTGGACGACACTCATGGGCTTCTCTACTGCTATGTGCCCAAAGTGGCCTGCACGAACTGGAAGCGGGTGATGATGGTCCTGACAGGGCAAGGCAAGTACCGGGACCCACTGGAAATCCCTGCCAACGAGGCCCATGTCTCATCCAACCTGCGCACCCTCTCCGAGTACAGCATCCCCGAGATCAACCACCGCCTGCGCAGCTACCTCAAGTTTATATTTGTGCGGGAGCCCTTTGAACGCCTGGTCTCGGCATATCGCAACAAGTTCACCCGCAGCTACAACACGGCCTTCCACAAGCGCTACGGGACCAAGATCATCCGGCGGCACCGGCAGGAGCCCAGTGACAAAGCCCTGGAGCGCGGGGACGATGTGCGTTTCGAGGAGTTTGTCTACTACCTGCTAGATCCACGGACACAGCGGGAGGAGCCCTTCAATGAGCACTGGGAGCGGGTGCACTCCCTCTGCCACCCCTGCATCGTCCACTACGATGTGGTGGGCAAGTATGAGACCTTGGCCGAAGACGCCAACTATATCCTCCAGCTGGTTGGGGCTGACACAAGCGTCAAGTTCCCATCTTCATCCAAGACCAGCAGGACGACAGACGATATGACAGCCCAGTTCTTCCAGGACATTAGCCCTTTCTACCAAAGGAGACTCTTTAATTTATACAAAATGGACTACTTGCTTTTCAATTACTCCATCCCCTCATACCTTCGCATCCGATGAGGCAGGGGCTGGGAGGAGAGGCAAAGGAGAGCTGGGTAACTCTCATCTTGCCAAAATTATTCTCCTCTCACCCATTACTCATGTCTTGATTGATCTTTCCCGGTGCCCTTCCCATTATGGTCTACTCCACATCCTGATGCCTCCTTCCTGCATGGTTTGGATGGAGGACACCTCTCAAAACACTGAGGCTGGAGCTTTTCCTTCCGTTTCCATCCCACCCTTCAACATCTACAGGGGATGGTGGTGGGACCAGAAACTGGCTGGGTAGGAGAGTTTGCCTTATCTGGGGACTTTGTTTTAATTAAGAGACTTCTCTGTAGATCCAAGTTGTGGGAAGGCTCCTCTTTGGGGCAGGTTCCCTTCAGGTCTTTCTCCACCTTACCGGGCTGTTCTGGGGCAGGCATGGCATCTCGGGGGGGACCAGGTGCGGCATGTCAGAGACTTACATAGAACCAGAAATAAAGCAATAATTTAATATGAACTTTTCCTTTTGTTTAAAATTGCTCCCACTTTTTCTTTTTGCCTTGTTCTCCTCTGTCCACCCCCAGCTTCCCACACCATCCCCCACTGCTGGAGAAGGCAGTGGTGTTTTAGTGCGACCATGCATCTTTCCATGACAAATCCTGGAAGGCTTTTTTTTGCTTCTCACCTTCCATGTGCTCTTGTTTGGGATGCAGAATATTCCAAAGATAGAGAGAAGCAGGTTTGCAGCAGGTCTGGGCTGACAGAGGCACAGTGCTTTCTCCTGAACTGCAGTATCAGATTGTTCCTTGCCTGTGTGTGCATGTCTCTGGATTTCTGGTCAAATCCAGTGCCATATCGCACCAGGGGAGGGAGAAAGGTGCTGGATCTTGAGTGTAAAGTGCTTCAGGGAGCACTATGATGGGGTGTGGGAGATCGCTGTGGTAACAAAAAGTAATGCTGGACTGGGAGGATCAGAGAAGAACAGCGTGTGTGTCTGTGTGTGCAAGTGTTGAGTATATGAGAGAAAATTGAGAGTAAAAATGGGGACAGAGACACCTAGAGGAAAATTTCCTTTTGCCTGGCTGGCTTTGGACACTTCATTCCTTGAAGAAGAAATGGGGAGGAGGAGGTGAAACAAAAGAAAACGACAAACACAGCTCTAAGATTTTAAATGAAAACCAGTCCAAGGAGCTGTGTTTCTGTCTTTGCTCTTCTCTGTTTGGCTTTGGTTTGCTGGCTGCCTTTGTAAATAAACTCGCCAGTAATAGAATTTGCTGTAGAGTTTATCTGCTGGCTTGGATGCGAGCACTTACTTACTTGTGCAATACAGTGGAAGGGTTTAGAACCCCCCCAGTGCTCTCAGGGTCTTTTAGAAAATAATGTTTTCATCTAACAACTTTCAGCTGTTGTATCTTATCTTTATGCTCTCTGCCTCTGACCAGCACCTGTGATATGCTGATGTTACCTCCTTGGTTGCTCCATTTGGACACTGGATTTAGCAAAGCAATGGAAAAGAAAGAAAAGTAAATAACATTGCTGGTGATCCCGGCGTTATGATTTACTTTCCAAATCTGAACTCCCAGCACAAAACTAGATTATGTGATGCAACAAATTTCATCTGCAGTGTTCAGGCTTGGAGCGCATTCCTCCTGCTTTCTCAGGAGTCTCATGTTCCCTGCTTAGCACTCCCTCTGCTTGGAAAAAAATCATTGTTCAAGTCACCACAAGATCTTTCATTGCTTTTGGTCATGAATCATAATTTGGTGTCAGATTCAGCGTCACAAAAGGATGGATTTTTTGGATGGATTTCTCTTTCTTTTTTTCCTTTTCCTAAATATTGTTCCCTGCAGGTGGTTTTTAAGAGCTGGTGGCACAGGGAGTGGCAAGGACACTGACTCTCACCCCTTTGTGCTCTCTGGGTATGTTTAAGCAATGTGTGGCTGGTTGGGAGCCTCTTTGGAGTGAAGGCGAGCGAACAGCACACACTGGGCTTTGTCTTTTAGCCAGCTGGTTTCTAAACTCCCCTGCAAGTGATGGTGGCAATTTGGAGGCCGTCCCAGTTGTCAGAGCTATTTGATCGATGGCCTTTCCCCATCCCCATCAAACC
Organism: Piaya cayana; assembly: GCA_013389865.1. Taxonomy (NCBI): domain Eukaryota; kingdom Metazoa; phylum Chordata; class Aves; order Cuculiformes; family Coccyzidae; genus Piaya; species Piaya cayana. The sequence goes on from WAAB01025203.1 coordinate 84,107, forward strand.
TTACCGAGTGCCCCAAACAGTAGGAAAGCCACACAAGTACGGATAGAATGCATTCCTCCTGCTCCAGCTGTGGTCTGCTAAGGGCTGTATGCTGCTGGGATGTGATCTGTAACAGGGCAGCTTCTGGATCACGTAGGACCTTTGGAAACACTCACCTTTGAGCTTTGGCTGAAAAAAAAAAAAGAAAACCCAAACCCAACCACCAGCCACAATCCAACCCAGTTAAGTCACATCCTTGGCTTTCCCCCTACCTAAATAATTATTTCCAAAAATCTGCAAACAGAAAATGGCCACTTTGTATGTCTGAAGCAACTGCCTTCAGCCTGGGCTAGAGCTTTGCGAGGCTGGAAAGGCTTTGAATGTGCCAGAGCCCAGCAGCACCAGCAGCACCAACAGCGCCAGCAGCACCAGCAGCAGCGGGTGTGGGCACAGCCCGACCCCTCCCAGGCTCGCACCGAAAAACGCTGCAGGGCTGGAGCAAAACGGAGTTACGAGGACACCGTGTGACTGGTGATCTCAACTACAGGCATTTTAATTTCCTCAGGGTGCTGGGAGCATTCTTTTCTGAGGGGTTCTTAGTTGGATCTTGGGGTTTTGTTGGGTTTTTTTTTTTTCATCTGTTTCATTGCATCCGTTTTTCTTGCCAAGTGAGAAAATATCAAGATAATCTAGACCAACTCCAAAGTGTAATTGGATTTGGTTTTCTCCTCTCTTTAGGACTGGGAATGCAGTAGTGTCTGATGTGCAACAAGGGATTGAAAAGCAAGGAGATCCCTGGGGATTGCTCCCCAGGAGGGAGGAGCAGTCTTAGCCTCTTGGCCTTTCCCAAGCATCCTGCTGTGAGGAAGGAGTGTTTCCAAGAGGAAGATGTTGACCTGGTAATGAAGGATCCAAATGCACTGCTAGGATCCCAAATGGAACTGAAACATAGCCCTGTTTCTTAGTAGTATCAGGGGGCTCATAGAGCTGCCCTGTGGGGCCACAAATGTGCTGCATTTTAGCCAAGGTTCAATGACACGTGGAGGTTAAGGCTCTTTTTGAGCAGCCCTGTGCCCAACAAGGCCCAGACAGGACCAACCATCTCACCAGGAATGAGCACAGCTGATGTCACCTGGTGAAAGAGCAAAGGGATAATCCCAAGGGCAGCACTTTGCCTGTGCTGTATTTCATGCTGTGGAGTCACCAGCCCCATCCCTGGTGGCCCACGTGAAGCTGTTGAGTGTCTTCTTCCAGCAGAACAAAAAAATCCAACTTGGCATTTCTGCAGGGAAATGAACCTTCCCTGCAGGGCTGATGCCCAGAGGTAAGTGTGGTGATCAGCTGAGCTCCCACATCCCTGGCGTGCCAGAAGCAGCTGGGCTGGGAGGACAAGGAGGGACCTTGCACAACAAAGCCAAGGATGCTGGTGGCTGCCAAAGGAGCCAGGTGTGAGCAATGAGGTGTTCCCACTGTACCAAGTGCATGGATCCTACCAAAAGGAGCAGAGGCACCCAAGCAAGTGTGGCTGTAATTAGATGCCTACCCATAACCAAGCAGTTCATCTGCTGGGGTGCACGGGCCAGGCGCTGCGCCTTACTGGCCAGGCAGCACCTTTCTCTGCACAGGCTACAGTCCTCAGCGCCACTTCAGCAGCAATGGGTTGGAGCTGGGGGACCACAGTGCCTGAGGGAGAGCCAGCGCAGCCAAGGTCACCCTGGCTCAGCAACGGGAGCCCAAAAACAAACAGAAAAATCCAAATCAGAAATGACAATCGCATACAGCTCAGCTTCAAGGAAGATCTAACCTTGCAAACTCTGTTTAAACCCTCCCTGTGCAACTTCATATTATGTAAACGCACACATTTCCGTTGAAGAAGCAGTAACTTCTCTTCCTGCAATGCTGAGCAGCTAATAGCAAGCTGTCCCCTTCTTTAAATGCCACTAGCAGCCTTTGGAGCCTAGTGTACCTGTGCTGTGAGTGTTCCATGCTATGAAGCCACTGGCCCCACCTCTGGTGGCCCATGATTTTCTCCTTCCAGTAGAGCAAAACCAAGTTTGAGTGGCAGGGAGGTTTTCTTCCAGAGCTTGCTGTGCACCACAGATTGGGTTGTTTACCATTTGGAGGATTAAATGGACCTTTATTGAAGGAGGGGGAAATACTGTGTCTTCAAGTATGTCTTGGAAGCAGGGTTGTACATGAAGGAGGCTTTTCAGACTTGCTTGTGTTTGCTGGCTGGCACTTCAGTTGTCCCTGCTAAAAATGTTGCATCTTGCACAAAGTAGAGTTTCTGGAAAAATACTGTGTTAGGACAGAGGCAGTGAGTATAAGCTGGGTGAGAAGGAAAATAAAAACTTCAACTATCCCTGAAAATAAAGCCCTGCTCCCATCTTCATGACTAGTGACAGCCCCTTGTTTGCTTGCAAAGAGAAACCCTTCTCCAATTAGGAATGAGGGAGCTTCTGACCGACCTTCCTCCTCGATGTGGCTAGGATCTCCCTGAGGTCCCAGCAGCCACCCCAACACATCAGCCTTGTGGTGGTGCAGTGCAGGTGCCCACCCTCTCCCAGCCTCCCACGTCCTTCCTTGATGCCATCCCCCAGCGCTGATGCGAACATGAGATTTCATTCATTTGGGGACAACTACTGGCTGACCTCAAGAGCAAGTCTAAACCTTGCTGCTAACACAGTGTGAAGGAAAACCAAGGAAGATTAAAACCCCTAAATTTTACATCTACTACAGCCTGGATCAGCTGGCTGACGGCTGCACAGGGCTTGGAGGATCCAAGCCAAAGCAGTGGTTTATTTCTGCTTTATTCAAAAGCAGCCAGTCTCATTCTTCTGCCGACAATTTGTATTTGCTCTGATTCCCCCTAGAAATTAGAACAAGGTAAAGATGGAAGGCCTTTGACTAGAATCTCGTAGCATTTGATGGGTTTCTCAGTCCAGGTCAAGCCCTGAGCAATGGGCAGGTCAGCAGCCAAGAGCAGCAAGAAAGGAGCTCTCTTCTGCCACCTCCTCTTTTTTTTGAGGAAGCTGCTTATCTGGGAGCTGTGAAAAATAAATACAAATAAAAATCACTATCAGCTCAAACAGAGGAGCTGGCAACTGTGGTGGGATGGCTACAAACCAGTGAAAAGCTGGGCACAGTCAGGACACAGACACAGCAGCAGAAGCCAGGCTCACTGCTGGCATGGAGTTTCCTGCTGGGTTAGATTAAAGATAGAAATCACTGTGAAACGTCCACACACTGTCTGGGCTCTGCTACCCACAGAAGTTTGCTCTGAAGCTTTGCGAATTTTGCGAAGGAAAGGGGAGGAAAGAAGCCCCTTCCCCAAATCTCCCTAACAAAATCACTCCAACGCGACAGGGAGCATAAATCCATGTAGAGCCTGCTGTGATGTGCTGGAAGATCTTAAAAGCTGAGGAACCTGCAGGCATTTCAGCACCAAATCTCTGCTTTTGAGGGGAGGGCATGGGGGACAACAGCTCGATGCCATTGGGGCAGCTGGTGCGAGGGGGAGGGAGCAGCTCTGCCTGCTTGCTGGAAGGGCTGAAGGCGCTTTCTTGGAGGAGCAGGTTCAGATGGAGATGGAACGTTGATCCAAGCTATGCTGCAGGGTTGCATATAACCTTTGCAAGCAAAGGTCCTTTCTTTATTTGCACAGGGAAAGAAAGAGGAGGAAAGGGTAAACAGGCTGAACAGCCAAATAATTAGCCTTTCAATGCCCTTAGAAAAAAAAAAAAGGAAAAATATCCCCTTTTATTGAAACCATTTCCTTTTGTTATATCATTTCTCTTGAGACTGGAAGCAATTTCAGTCTTAAGTGCGCTCCCTGCACTAAGTGCATGGGCACGAGGCTGATGCTTGGCTGTGCACCAAGGGGTACCCTGGAGAACAGCATGCCTGGCTGTACCCTTTATAATCTCCCCACGACAGCTCATAGCCCCAGCATCTCCTGCAATGGGGGATACCCCCTGCCCAGGCGAGGGGCAGCATATGTCACCCCAATCCAGCTGAGTACCACAAGTAGGACACAGATGGCATCCATTACGTGTTCCCATCCATGTCCTCTGACAACAGTGACAACCAGAACAAGCCAAGCTCTGCCCAGAAATCCCCCGATGAAGGGATGCACCAGTGCCAGGGCTTTGTTGCAATCGTGGGACTGAGGAGCAGTCTGTTGGGCAGTGGGAATTCATGCTGGAGGAGAGCGACTGTAGTCCCTGGTAGTCTGTACCAGCCTTGGGCTCCAGTCCTGGGCTGTTGAGGGACTGGATAGGAACAGGGGCAAATCTGTGCTATTAATAGAAAGAGTCCCACACGACTGGGACTCTGCAGAGGGCTGCATTGTCCTCAGCAGCTTTAGGACCACTCTTGCCTTAGGACTAGGCTTACCTGATTTACATCAGCAGAAAAAGCATCAAAGTCTGGAGAAGACTTCACCAAGGCAGTGGGAACGTGCAGCAAGGAGAAAGATGGTGTTGAAGCAGGAGGAGTTATTTGCCAGGACTGCTCCAGTCAGTGCCAAACTGGAGCAAATAAAGGTTTACAAAATAAATTGCTATGCTCAAGTTATTAAAATATATACGTACGTATCTCCTAATGCAGCCACCTCAAACTGGGACCGGCAATCAGACGCTTTGCTTTCCCCACAAGCCCCCGCAGCTGCTGCTGCTGCAATTATCACACGTGGGTGCTTGGGGTCGACAGCAGCGCAGCTGAGCGGAGCTAACAGCACAGAGTCTGCAGTGAGAGATAAAGCAGTGAGGCCCGAGATGGGGAAAAGCGTGTGCCTCGAATGCTGAAATCTCCCCCACCATGAAGCCGGTGTGCACAACACGCTCCAGCTCAGCCAACATGGGGGAGTTTATCCATCATTATGAAAAAGGAAGAGAAGGCTTGAAGAGGGGGAAAGCAACAGCTTTATATTTTTTTCTGGGAGTGTTTTTCTTCATGCGTGGCAGCCCAGAGCTGAACAGCTTTTGCTATTAGGGACCTTCAGCCACATGTTGTTCTCATGCAGGGGCCTCAGCTTTGCAGCAGTTCTGGGAGACTGGAATACCACCAGGAGCAAAGAAACACCCAGGGCCGTAGGCACCCAACATAACTCAAATGTAAACATTTAAGAGATTGCAGGTCCTTGAGTCAGGCACCTGTCTACCAGCAGTCTGGGGACTTGACCTCTCCCTTTCCTTCCTCCAACACATATGAATGCAGATGATTATTGAAGTCAAGGCCCAGTGGTATTTTTCAGAGGTTTAACCCACATCCTCAACTCAAGACTTTTGGGCATCTTATTATCTGGCGGATCCTACTGCTTCTTTGATTTCAGTGAGAATTAGCTGCTTACAGCCACACAAGCCTCCCTGCCATGTTCCTGGTAGGACAAGAGCCATCCTGGAGCAAGGACCTAAGGAGTCATCTGCCATATCCTTACCCAGCCCAACACGGTTCTCATGCGTGTACAGAGATTCTAGACTCAACATTAAGGAATTGTTAGTGAGTGGATTGCGGCTGTGGGAGAGGGAATGGCTTTAATTCTAACATGAAACCTGTGGGTTGCAAAAGGCAGCTCTTGCTTTGTATTTTCCTGAAACTCTATGAAAATTATGTTGTTCAGCCCTTAAAGGATGAGAAAGAAGCAAGCTAGAAGTTCTACCAGACAAGTTTGAACTAGAAACAGGTAGAGCCACGGCAAGAAACAACCCCCAAGTCCACAGCATTACCTTTTTTTAACCACTTTATTTGTGTGTGTGTGTTTCTATAAACATTTTAACTACTGGACGTTTCATAAACCGTAAAAACAAACTTTCCTACCCCCAAAATGCAATCAATCCAGCTGGTCAGTCAGACAACAGTGACATTGCCAGGGTAGGTAGGTGGTATCCCTATATAACCTTCCAGTTGGCACAAGCCAGCAATGAGTTCACTGCTTTAGATCCTGAGCATCTGAGGGATGGAGAGGAGACAAGTTGAAAGACCTAGTTGTTCTCCCTCTCCAGGGACATGACGGGAGAGAAAAGGAGGGGGTGAATAAAGAATTTCCCTTGATGGGAAATGGAGAAGTTGCAACCTCCACTTGCAGGACTGAATGCAGTGACTTCATCAGGCTTTGGAGCAGCATCTCAGGCTGTGTTGGTGCTAGGGGCTGAAACAGATAAAAATCCTCATTCATTACAAATGGTCCGAATGCTCCTAGACACCTTGCTTGCTGGGCGCAGGCATGAGCAGTGGGGGCTGCTTAAAACCAGCTTGCTCACTTGCAAGGGTGCAAGTTTGTGGGTGCTGATTCCTCAGGTTGGGCAAGCCCAGCTGTAAGGCACAATGGGGAGGAGAGATGAGTTGATGGGGGTGGCAGGGGAGGCCCCAATCCAGCCAGGTGACCCAGAGCTCGTTGCCAAGTACCCTGTTGTCCCAGAGAAAAGCACCATGTCACACAAGTGATGTGGAGCAGCCTACGATCTCTCAGTTCCCCAGGTTCACGTCTGCACCGTGGACAAGCCAAACCAGGTGGAAACAGATGGCAAGGAACCCAGTGCCCAGGAGATCTCCCAGGGCAGTGAGGTAGGGGATAGAGAAATTATCTGGATCCAGTGCCTTCCTCCACATCAGGCGCACAATTAGGTCAGCCACGTAGAGCAGGATTCCCACCTGAGGAGAGGCAAGACAGGCCCTGATGTGAGAAGCAAGAAGGTAACGCACCATCTCCCTTGGCTCACAGCCCAAATGACATGGCCATGCCAAGGCACCAGATCTAACAGGGATCACTGAGAGTTAACCCCTTCCCCAGCGAACTGAAACAGCGAGATGGAGCTGCACAAGGTTAGGTAGAGCTGGCTCGTGCCGTTGTGTTGCTGCACTGCCTGGTGTCATCCGCGATGCTGCAGCCCCACGCTGCCAGCCACAACTGCGGGGACTACGCTTGAACTGCTCATCAGCATCACATGGTCCCAAATGGGAGTCTGGTCACACCAAAAGATTCTCCCAAAGGTACAGTTCCCACTCCCTATGCCATAAATGGGAGTGCTCCACCAGAAACTGGGCTGCTGCAAACATGCAGGCAACCCCAAAGGGTAAGTTTAGCCAGACTTTTTCTTCTTCATCCTTCTTCTCACCATTAGAAATTCAGATTGCGTCTACCTTGTTTTTCCCAAAAGTCTCAGTGGATAACTGGAGTTTGAGGCAGTTTTTACATCAAAGTTATCCCAAGCAGTGCTGATATGTTAAAAAAAGAAAATAATTTCTTTTTTTCATCTCAACAGTTTTAAAATCTTTGTTGTGATTTCTTTTAATTCATATTTCATTCCTGATTCTGATAAACAGATGGAGGAAAAAAAATACTTTGGTAAAAGATTAAAGACTGTCTAATTAATTGAATTAAGATGGGAGAGAGAATATGCACCCCTCATCTGGTGGTCCCTCCATGGGAGACTGCAGCACAACAGGAACCAAAGCCAAAGGCAGCATTTCTAAAGTTGCAAACTGCAAGCTGGGTGGGAGAAGAGGAGACCTAGGGGAAGCAAATTAAATAACGGAATCACAGAAACTAAAGCTGGATGGAAACTCAGGAGTTTTATATAGACTATTCCTCTGTCTGAATACGGGATCAAATATACCTACATCTTTCCTGATGGTCATTTGTTTAACTTATGCTAAACAACCCTCACAGATGGAGACACCACACTTGAAGCAATCATTCCCATGGCTTTTTTTTCCTGTTCTTGTTTTTTTCCCAAGGTCTGACATAAATCTGCCTTTTTCCATTTGAAACCCATGATTTCATGTTTCATCCCTAGTGACCACAGAGAAAATCTTTCTCTGTCTCTCCCTACAGAAGCTGGGTAGTTTAATGGCTGTTAACCAGATTTTCTCAAGCCTCTCTTCTTTGGACTAGCTAACCCCAGCCCATTCAATCATTCCTCTGAGGTCATGTTTTCTGGCCTCTGATCTTTCTCTTTGGGCTTCCTACAGCTGACCTGAACTTTCCCCTCTCTTTCTTTCTGCCTGTCTTTATGGAGGGGAAGAAAGAACCAGGCTGAGCATATTCTCCTCTACTGGCTTCCATGGGAATCTTTTGGGGTCAATGGCGTTGCTGGGATTCTGCTCTTTACGCTGTCACTTATTCTGCATATTTTCATGCCTGGCTCTGGTTGAGGAGTTACCTCTATGCATAAAGAGAAGAATAAATATTTTCCTTTACAACTCTGGCTGTGCTGCTGGGCTTAGGGTTGTGCAAAGGTCGAAAAAAACCAATTGTTTACACATGCAAGGAATTCACCCACAGACACGAGGCTGCTTGTAAGGCAAAGCAAGAAATCAGCTACCTCACCCTGCAAAGTAATGAATCACATTTAAAAGGGCAAGTAAAGTCAGAGCCTCTGTGAGTTCAAGCAACAGCCGTATGCATTTCTGAGTGAGACAACAATGTTTACAAGGCAGGCAAACCAACAGATGGAACAGGCAGAATAAACAGGATGAACTGCCCAGTGCCTACACAGAACTTTTACTTTTGAAACTGAACTTCTCAGGCCTGAGTTTTCACTTCACTTTTGACCCTCATGGCCTTGCCCAGAGGAATCCCTAGGTCTTCCCTCTGATATGTGAAACCAGTTTCCACAATGAGTGTGGAAACCTGCTGGCTGGGGTTCTGACTTGCCCTTTGCTGGGATGACCAGCGGCAGTCTGAAAATTCTTGGGACTTAAGAGACTCAAAGAGTGAACGTGACAAAACAAAGTACCACCAACAGCAAGAGAGGTTCCTTTTGGATGTGAGTTTGGGGTTTACCTGCAGCAAAGCAGCAGTCAGATAGAACATCACAAAGGTGAAGGACAGAGACGTGTGGCCTCCCTGCAGCAGATGGATGGTATAGAGGAACACGAGGTGCCCTGGGATAACCAGGAGGAACAGGACTCGGGCTGACTTAGAATTCACTTCTGCAGAGAAGAGAGACAGAAATAGTGATGACAGTGGCTTCAGATAGTGGGAGGACAAGACGCAGTGACATATTTTAATGCATAGACTTGGGACTGTCCCCTCCCACCAAACACATTGCTAATGCCTTTTCTAGATCATGCAGCAACGTGGAGCATCTGCAGTATCAGCCTAGCAGCTTTGTCTAGCACTGAAGCTGGGCGCCAAAGACATGGTCTGTGCTGATCCACTCCACTTTGTCCAAACACTTGAATCAGCTGCTCTCTGCCTCCCACTGATTTTGCTCTGCCTTGCTGCAACCCACTCACCCAGTTCTTAGCTTGTTTTAGTAGTAACACCCAGCCTAGCAGGGAAAATCAGGAGGAATCTGCAATGTAAAAGCACAACAGACTCAAATACAGTTTTGCTGATGCTTAGGTTTATCCATGGCTGAAGATGGAGGAACTGCTGACTTTCAACAAGGTTATTCACCTCTTTCCACAGGTGATGGACCCAGGCAGGCCATAGTTAAAATTACTTTCTATTAAATAAAATCTGAGATTTTTTTCCAGTTACTTTCTTCAGTGCTCTCTGAAGGCCAGTTGCTTTGAATGCCAGTGAGCAAGTATACCACAAGCTTTTTTCAAGCCACCCACTACAAAGATGCTTCCTTTCCAATCTGAATACCTTCCCTGAAAGGGGGAAAGGGAGTTCTGCCTTTGAAACCCACCTAGTCCTCCGCCAACCAGGCTTGATAAAGGAGCTATCTGTGATGACAGGTCGTGAGACACGGACACCTAGGGTTCAAGGTCTACCTGATGAGAAGAATGTGGTGCATGGGTTGGGCCAACTCTGCCTCATCTTGTATGGCAAAACTCCAGGCATGCTCCAGAAGTGCAGGAATGTGGAAATACGGCTGGCCTGGATAGCAACCAGATTCCCTCCAACACCTATGAGGACAAAACACAGTAAAACTGTAAACCACCTTCACCGCAGCAGGAAGCACCAGTCTAAAAACTTGCTTAAGGTGAGTCAATCTGCATTCGCTTACAAGCTCACTAAGATCAGCAATGAGAAAGAGAAAACCTGATACTACATGTCATGATGACACTGTGCTCTTCACTTGGCAGAACAGCTCTTAAAAATCAGGAAGGCTCCAGTGTTCGTCTCCCTCTGACTGATTTATTGGAAATGTTTTCCCTTGCTTCCCAGCACTGGCTGTAAATGCCACGTGGCCTCTGAAGATGATGTAATGGCACCTAGTTTGACACAGTCTGTAAGCAACACCTGGAGAGAGCAGTGCAAGCAACAGCAGATGCTGCTCACAGCCACTTCTTGGATATATTCACCCAGAGAGCCATTATTACTTAAAAGCAACAAACACCACAGAGAATTATTATATGTCTGTCTGAAGGCATCTAATGTGTTAAATGAAAAGGAATCATATAAGAATGAATCAGAGCCTAAATACGTTAGGTAATTAAAGACAACTAATTTCTTCCAGACTGATTAATTCTAGCAAACATGAAAAAACAGCTATGTTTTCCAGCAGAAAACTACCCTGAGTATTTGCAGGGTAGAAAAGCTGCAGAAAAGATAACAGTGAGCCAGATCCTACAAGCTTCTCATGTTTTCCCTTCCTTGGAAGGAAATGCCTAATCATTAAATGTGAGATTTGCCAGAGGGGAATCAAAGTGAAAATTCTAGTTCAATATAGTTCAAGATGGGAGCTTTCTGAATTGTCCACTGCCACGCTTTGCAGGATTCCCCTGCACATGCCAAGTGAAGAGCTACCTGTGCAAAGACAGGGAGCACTGCACAACTCTGCCACCAGCTCTGCCAAACAGGTTGCCTGCGTTTACAGATCGACTTCTGTGTCAATCACTGTTCAACTAAACTGCTCCTGACGTACTGTCCTAATCAGGCTCTTTGGCTAACTATGCTGGAAAAGGTTTGTCAGCAAGGTGACAGATAGTGTCACCTTCTGAAACTGCAAGAGGACACCGTGCTTTGAGGGTGGTGTGAGGTCAAGCCTGCCCTAGGAACATGGGCTTCCCCTGGAAGGGGCCTGTCCTGCAAAAACATTAAATAGCAGAAAAATAACCCAGTGGCTCCTCAGCAATGGCAGGATCCCCAGCAGTTTGTACTGGTATGTTTGTGTATAAAAGTACCGTGAGGCTTCAACCCACACAAAAGATGCTGACAGCAATGTATATTTGTTACAAATCCCTGCATATAATGTATATGTGTAATCTTTTTTGTGCATATATATGTATATATATTATCTTAATAAGTTAATCTTTATCAACAACCTGTATAGGAGATGATTACATGGGTCAAATTGCTGAGTGGAGAGAGACGGGGAAAATGGATTTATTGTGACAACCTTAGTACGTCTGATGTTATGTGAGTAAAGGTGTCAAAATAGCTTTCAGAGAAAACTATCAGATGCTGTTAACTTTTCCTGCAGCTCTGCCAGTAATTTTCAGCCCTGCCTGCTATTTCACTCCAGAGACACTTCAAGATATGAGTAAGTAGGGATGTAATGGGAACAGATAGCTTCACTTCCACTCATGATGGGAGCAGGGACTTGAATGCAGACTTCTGTGTAGGGGCAGCAGTGGATACCATAACCCTTGGGAAGGAGGGGAAGGTACAAATAAAAGCATTCATATAACCCACCTCTGCCCAACCTACCATTAATCACAGGTGTGAAAACTGCCATGCCTTCAAAGTTTGGGTCAGTTACAGTTTTGTCCAAGATGAGCCCTCCAATGCTGTTAAAAAAAAGGAAGGCAATGAGGGTTGATCAATCTCTTTTCCCTGAGCAAATCCTATGCTTGCGAAAACAGCACACTAAGATGAGTTTCTGATCCTTCCCCATTGCTAGAGCTGGACTATTCCCCGTTCATTCCTTTTACAGCTCAGTTTTCACCAGTAGATAGCCTTACAGTTTTTGTTAATTGGATTGTGAGATCAGGAAGACCTTCTTGCCCACCCTTGAGCAAAATTTAGTAGCCAGGGAAGCTTTATCATCCTCCCTGAAAGTTCTGCTATACTTCTATACTGGTCTTAGCCATTTCTTAAAATTGTCTCCCAGATCTCAGCTGGGTCTGAAAGACATAGCACAGGGGGAATGGCTCTACATTCACTAGTCTTCAGTCTTTACAGATGGAAAAAAAATGAGGTTGAAGTCTGACTATTCGTGATGGTCATCATGTCCCTTTTCAGTTTCCTGTCTTGCACCTCCATGGTGCATGGATATGCAAGTGAGACTTAAAATGATTATCTGCTTTCTCCAATCATTTGGGGTCTCCTTATCTGCTATCTCACAGCCTGCTGGAAAACCACCAGTGGATGGGAAACACTGGAAAACTGGACTTCTGCTGACCCTTCCATTTTCTCTTTTGATGGCTTTCCAAATGAGCATGGGGGGTCTCTGCAGGATGCACACACATGAGGGCTCTGCAGCAGTTCCTCGGCTTACCTGCTGATGCTCATTGCGACAATGACCGGCTGCCATCCAGATTTCAGGACTTCAGAAAGGGAAGGGCTTTGTTTGGCGATAGCAACCCAGAGCGGAATCATGACAATGAAGACGGCACAGATCAGAGGAGAAAGGTATTTTATATCTGGTAAGGAAAAGAAATCTTGAATTAAATGCTTCACAGGATGGCAAAAGCATATTCCATTAAGTCTGGAAGAAAGGCAGTAGGGCTCTTGCTCAGACTGAGTTACATTAGTAGAAAAATCACATGAACCAAGATACTCTTCACACAACCACCTCACTCCACAACAGAAAACCATAATTAACCCCTGAAACTCACTGCTAGAGTATGTTATTTGAAAATCAGCAGGATTTAAAGCAAGTTATATTTGAAGATGAGCTCAAGTCTCCAATTCCATCTGCAACTAAGCAAGACAAAAAGTTTTGAAATTTCTGGCTTCAGGGTACAAATCAAACAGCAAGGCAAGGGGGAAACTCCTGTGCGCAAGCTGGATCACACTTAAAACAGATCTCAAGTCTTCACCTAAAACAAGAGGCAGTAAGTACTTTTGGTGGCAACCTAGCAGAATTGCTGAGCAGCTGGTCTGCTCTATAGGAACAAATGCTCTTTTGCATGTAAAAGCTAGTTAAGATCCAGCGTTTCTTTCGTGCTAGCTTACATGTGTTTCCATTAGGTGCTTTTTCCTTTCGGTAGGGGCATAAACTTGAAGTGACCTTTAGAAGCAAAGTAATTAAAAAATAACTAGATGTACAGCACTAAAAGAAAACAAACATGACTCAGAATAATGAGAATCACCTTCAAGCAATGGAGATGATGCCAACTCTTTTGATATAAATATGCTTCTTCAACAAAGCTCTCCATCTGGTCTCTACGTTGGGGCCAAAGCCAGTGGGTTGTAAAGTAGGTGATCTGGGAGATGAAGCAGGCACAAAGTGTGCATTTTTCAAAATTACATTGCAGGGCCTCAGGCTACTTGGAACGAATCAAGGTTTCTCACACAATGAGGTGCACTCTTTACGCGTGGCTTTGGTCAGACTGAAATGCGATCACTTCTAGGATGTAAATACCTCCTATTTTCTCAGCGCACTTTACCACCTGGAATCACTTAGGATGGAGGGGTTGTATGACAGACTTAGATGCTGCACTGGATCTCCTATCTCCACTCCTTGTTGGTTTGGGCACATTGGAATATGCTGCCCAGGGAGGTGGTTGATTCGCCTTCCCTGGAGGTGTTTAAGTCACGAGTAGATGAGGTCCTGAGGGACATGGTTTAGTGTTTGGTGGGAATGGTTGGACTTGATGATCCGATGGGTCTCTTCCAACCCAGTGATTCTGTGACTCTGTGATTCTGTAATTCCTTCTTAAACAATGCAGATATCTGCACTGGAGTCTATCAAACCTTATGAAAAGGTTTGATCCCAGAAAGACTCCTGCTGGTGTTCAGTCTCTGCATTCCAATTCTTCCACATTCTCTCACACACAGCCTATAAGCAAGCAGAAACCCTTTGGTACAGGTGGTATCTCCATCATGCAGGACTGAGAAGGACCAGGGCTGATTTTTAGAAAACTGAACATCATCACTGGCAAGAGGGTATTCCACATGGGGAGATGGTACTACATCAGATAGCCCATGATATCTTGAACTTCAGAGACTCATCAGTATTTTTGAAGGATACATTTTGGTAGGACCCAGAAGCTGTCACAGTATGATCTGTCCCTTACTACACACTGGGAGTGTGTGTGCTCGGTATTTCCACCTCAAGAGGCTACTTAAACCACTCTGAAAACATCATAAATGCTTTCTGGTCACGATCACAGAGGTTATCACGTTGTTCCATCATGTACTCCCTGGAAGATATCATCAGAGTCACAGCGACTGAATGTCGAACTAGCTTTACAGAGGAAGGTGTGATGGCATCATGGAAAAAGCCTATTCAAAAAAGTATCTCTGAAGCTCAAGAAGGACTGGACAGAAGTGATTTGTGGCCCTTTCCCTACAATGTGTTTCCTTGCTCCTTCCCTTGCTGGCATATGGAACAAATTATGCAAACAGAACAGCTGCCTCACTGCTTCTGCTCACAGTCTGAAGCAACAGTTTGGGATCCAAATGGTATTTAATTTGCTGGATCTTTTTATTTTCCTGTTTCTATTCTAGGTTAGACTCACGGTAAATAGCTTAGCACTTTACAAGAAACAAGCAAGCATATATCATCAAGTCAAAACGTATTTTGAGCTTTTCAGTGTCAATAGGTGCCCAAGTCTTTGCCAACGTCACAGCTAATCCCATAGCCACAACTCCTTCTCAGAGTCCCGTGAGCATAAAACAATGAAGCACAGTCTCCCTCCCTCCAAGATGATAATATCTTCTTCATCCACAGCTCTCCGTGAGGGAAGACTTAAGAATATTTCATAAATGCCAAAACCCTGAAATAGCTTTGTGAGGACGGACCTGCTGTTGCCCATGCTCAGAAAATAGTCACGCTTTGCTAGTGACAGATGCAGGAACAACGTCAGTGTCATGTATGTTAACTCTCTGTTCCAAAGCTACAGAATATGCATTGGTCATTTCTTTGACAAATCCCACTATTGTTTCTTAGGCTCTGCCTGCAAAAAACCTCTTTGTCATTTCTCCTGTCCCAGTGGCATGATAGCCTCCATCTGAGACACATCAGAAATTGCTAAGAATCCTGCAATGATTTCAAAAGGATTCATCCTCCCCCTGCTGAGCTGCAAATCCCTGCTAAGGAGTGTACCTATGTATTTGAAGAGTGTACTGCTGATTCCTGCCAGCAGGGAAAGGGTTATCAAGTCTCCAAGGCTTGCTGCTATGGGTGTGGCGACATTGTCTGGATTGATCCCAACTTTCCTTGCTCCAATAATCACGCCAATCATCACCAGACCTAGAAAAGACACAGAGCAGGCATCAGAGAACAAATCCTGCTGTGTTTCACCCCAGAGCTGCTGTTCTGGTTCCCAGAGGGATGTGGGGTCTGGGAAAAGCAAGAAGCGGATTGCCTGTAGTGGTACCATGCGGCTGGAGGCTGGACATCCCCAGGAATCTGTCCTCTTTCATTCTCCAACCTGAAGGGCATGACTCTGCCCTTCTGAACTGCACCAAAGGCCCAGGGGCACACAGGCAAATCCCAGGGATCAAAGGAAATATCAGCAGGCAGCCCAAATGTAGAAGCTCCCCTCCTGAGCAGCTTAATCTTTGCTGCCTTGAAGCAGGACCAGGCATGAAGCATACTCGTAGATAAGCACACAGCAGGCACGCAGCAGCCTCCTGGTACCATCCCCTGTTCTGGATTCCACAGCACAAAGATATTTTCCATATTAGACCAAAATTTCTCAGAGTTTGAACCACCAAGGGAAAATGAGCTTCCTCACAGTAGCCTGAATTAGCCTTTCAGCCTGACTGTCAGATTGACCCCTCATGCCCCAGAGTCTTTTGGGAAGCTTTAATTTGCACTCAGGGAATGCTGAAGGTGAGAGCAGTTCCAGTCAAGGGGTTATCGAGGTGGCCATTGCCTCTCCTCCGCTGTGCTCTGAGCCACACTTGGAAAATTCAGTTGCTTTTCAGGATTATTGGAAAGGACAGAGGAGACAACTTTTGCTTTCCCAGGTACATTAATAAGCATAAACCCCAAACTCTGACGCCCTTGTGGGAATGCAGGTGGCCATGTGGAAGAGTCACCTAGAATAAACCCTGCCTTGCCAGCCTCCACTGCTGTGTGACTGGCAAGGGTAGCCTTGGGACAAGAAGACATCTTTTCAAAGTCCTTCCATGGCTGACAGGATACACCAAAGAAAGCTTGAGAAATGGTGTTTTCTTCCAGCTCACAACCTCTCTGTCCCTGTTTGCCCAGGCCCACCAAAGCTAAGCATGCACAGAACCATTTGCTCTCCCCTAGGAATAACACGTGAACTCCTTCCCTGATACAATATCCTTCATAAAGAAAGACATCCTCACACATGTCATTTTTTCACAAAAGCCCTCCTGGACACCCACAGTCCCCTCCCCACAGTACAGTTCATGTTGCTTCCCTCCCTGCTTGTAAAAATAGCAGCTTCCCATCACACACACCCACACACAGACCGCCTGTAGCCATGTCCAGGGAATAAACTAATGCTAGCTGAAAACCCGTGCTGGTGCCACAGCGAAGCCTCTCTGCATCACACCAAGCGGGGAAATTGAAGGGAGGAGTTTAATGAAAGCTGGGCTGCTGTTTTTTAACTGCCTCATACCATGTTTTTCACCAAAGGCATCTACAATCACCCTTTGACTCCAGCTTCAGGACACGCACTTGCTCCAGTTTGTCCCTTTCACGTAGAAAACAGCTGTATCCAGCTCCCTCATCTCCCTCTATTCAGGGTGTCGTGCTGCCCTCGTATGGCAGATGTACAAACTGATCATCTTTGGGTGACAAAGCTGCTCCTACCAGTCCACCCCATCACATCTCCCTTGCAAGGGGAATAGCCAGGGGAGCAGACTGCCTGACTCATAACTCACAGCAGGCAAACCACAGTGCTGGCCACGGTCCTCTGCGGAGTATTAGGTGATCTGAGTACATCTCCAGCATCGTCTGGAGTTGTCTGCTAACGGAGTCTCAATATCCTGCTTTGTGCACGGCATTTGTTCACTCTCCCCTAGGAAAGGGCCAGTGTAGATGGCTAACGTGTCACCTGAGACGTACAGAGAATGTGTGCACTTCTCTGCCTGTGGAATCTTTCACGTCAGGTGAAATGGAATATTTTGATTGCTGATGCAGACACTGAGAACACAGTGAACAACAGATGTTGGGAGAAGAGGAGCAAAGGCAGGATGCAGAGGAGGTGAAAGCAGCAGACATAGGACTAATTCTTCCTGCATCCCTCCTCCTCATGTCAGACCAAAGGGATGTTAGCTGCACCTCCCAAGCAGAAGGGACACGTTTTTCTGCACTTGAGTGTTGTATGTTTGATCTGAGGAACCAAAATGACTCTTACCAAGAGAAAGTGCAGCTATGAAGGCCGTGGTCACGCTGCTGGCACACAGCACGGCAGCCTGGCTCAGCTCCACAGAGCCCTTGGAGATGGCTCCCAGGATCACAGCAGCAACAGCAGCCAGAAGACCCACTACAGTGGCCTGGACCTAGGGGCGAAGAGACAGCTGGTGAGCAATCATCCAGATCTGCTTCCAGGCACTCCTGGCTCCATGTGACTGCAGCATTTTCACACATCTAGGAGGGCAAAGCTTCGCAGAGATGCTGATTGCTCATGTATTTAAGCAGCATCCTTCTAAGGCTCAACTATACTTAAAAAAAAAATCCTGATAAAGTTTGAATAAAAACTCTAGAGGCCTGCAAAGGGCAGATAACGTTTTGGCAAAAGAGTCCATCAGCAAAAGAATAGCTCTGGTCAACACAAAAATGGGCTCCCCATCAACACAGCACTCCTATCAAGCTGAAAGCTGTGGAGGCAGATAAGGGAAAGCACACAGACACGTGTTGCAAGCCCTGTGGCCTTGCCATATGCAGCTTCTGGGCTAGTTGCTGTGTTTTAACAAGCAGAGAGAGCTACACAAAGTATATTTCTCCCATCTCTCCCCTTCAGCCCAAGGCTGATTCCCAAACACTGCCGGTAAATGACAGACTTTATCTAGGGTCTGTTGTGAAACCTCTGCAAAAGCAGTTTTTTTCATTATTTCAGTTTGTCCAAAAAGGCAATGAATGTCTAGATGTGTTTTGCAGTTAAACTACAAGCTTTGAGGCTAAACAGGACTTTATTGGAAGTCAAGTCCCGGTCTCTGCTTGGCTCAGGTGACAATACCTTCCCCAAATCAACAGCTCTGGATCTAGCATTGCTAGGAACAGATGCTGTTGAGCTGCAGCACAGCAAGAGGAAAGGGTCTTTTTCCTATCCCAGCTGAAGTGACTCACCTGGATAAGCGCTAAATTGCAGGTGGCCATTTTCCATTGCTTCTGAGCATCATCCATCTGTCCAGTGTTAGCCTAGGAACCAAGAGGGACACCTTGAAAATGTGTTCCTGTGGCACTGCTGAAGGCAGTTTCACCTGATCCCTGTGGGAAACGGGTTGTTAAAGCCAGAGAAAAGTGAGCACAGGTTGGTATCTCCCAGCCTTCCCCACGCTTCCTTCTTAACACATCTCCGTCATGTTCCAGCCCGGTTTCTGGGCACATTAGATGCACACATGATGGTGCAGAGGCATTGCAGGGCTCACAGCTAAAAATTAAGTAGGCACATCCACCACATCCCAAAAGCTGAACAAATTAAACCATTTCTCCCCTTTTTGTTCCTCTGTTAAGCTTCAGTTTCTCACAAGACATGCGAGATAAACAACCCAAAGTAAACAGAACTGCTTAGGGAGACAGGAGAGATCAAATCCAGAGTAGCAAAAGCTACCACAGGTCTCATGAAGCTTTGGTTCGCTCTCACCCAGGGCAGCCTTGCTGGGAAGCCCTGGGTCTCTCAAAGATCAATAACCACACAAAAGCAATTCAATACTGAAGCTGGCAGCTGTGGAGCCCTGGCTTAGTCTCCTTCTCGTGTCACAGGGCCCCAGATATCAGCAACTGGCCACCCAGGGATTAATTCACCTTCAAAGCACAGATAGAAATTCTCTGTTCTAGTTACAAAATTAGGGCAAAATTTATTTTAACACTCACATATCACTATTTTCTTATGCACCCAGTGTGGTTATATTAAAAGCAGAATCTCCTGATGTCCCCAGATAACCCTCCCCCCATCTCCACACACACCACCACCATCTTAACACTCACAGCAGTAGAGAGCCTGGATGCCAGCGTCATCTCAAGATTACCCTTCAGGCCAACCAAGGCAGGAACCAGGATAAAAACTTCTGTAATTGTCCGAAACACATCCCAGTGCTGAAAGAAAGCAAAGGCAACAATCTCAGTTTCTGATGGTGACCAGTCCAATGCTTTTGCTTCAAAGAGTTGCGGGTTCACATCTCGCCACCTGCTTTACAGGTGTCAGCTATGCACTTGGGAGCAGATGCTGCCCTGGGTTTGTTGCATTTTGGGAGCAAAGAAAGGAATTTTTAGCTTGCAGTATTTGTTTCCAATCTCATGCACAGCAAAGGACAGGGAAGAAACTTCCCTCCTGGGGGTAGCAGAAGAGTTTGGAAAGCCACAAATTAAAATGTGCCTCTAGGTAGTAGCCAAGAACAACGTGAAAAATAATTAGGGTTCACAAGCCAAATGAAATACAGCATGCTCTCCATCCTTTCTACTGACACTAGGTACAGGACCACCTGTTGCTACCCAGACTCATAAGAACAAACACAAAGATCTGGAAATGACCTAACAACACAAGTTGCATCTGTCTTTTTTTTTTTAATAAACTTCTAAGCATCTAAGAATGGTGGTGGAAGGGAAGGAGATTTTTGCATCTCTTCTCCATAGGCAGTTCCTTATTCTTGCTGTTACCAAGTATGCTCTAAGCACAGCTGTAAAAGGATTTTGAATTAAGATATCCCATAAGCCCAAACTGCTAGGCTAGTATCTTTATTATTACTCCTCTGAAGCTGAACTATACAATGCTGTTGAACCAGCTACAGCACTAGAAATTATGCGAAACCTAAAAAAACTCTGTTGATTAACACATCTTCTCTAATTTATCTATCATACCGTGCCTTAGAACGTAATTCATTCACCCCCTGTGCATTCAAGGTTGTTGGCAAAGTCCCACTGTAACCAGAAAGGCTCACATCAGGGTGAAATCACAAAACAGAGCAGCCCACTGTGAAGTAAAACCAACTAGCCCAACATCTAAGAGCAGAATACAAGAAAAAAAAAAGAGCAGCCTCCACCATTAGTACAATTCAGATGTATAAAACAAGAATCTACAAATTTGACAAGTTCACATGTATTTTCCAGCCTGCAGTTATCTGCCACAGGGCACCAGACCATTGTGTATGTGTTTCTGCACACTCACCAGCATTCAAAGTGTTTTTCTTTCAGGTACTCATCCAATCTCCCCCCTCCAACCCATGTGCCAACCTTGAGGCAAAAAAATTCCATGCTTTAGCTACACACCATGTGAAGGATTAGCTTGTTCATTAATACTAACTTGTTGCTGTCTAGTATCATACAATAGTCCTGACTTGTGGCACTAGAGGACAAAACAAACAACAGGTCCCTGCCTACCTTCTCCACGTCCATTGGAATTCTATGAACCAGAGAATCCAGGAGGCTGGACAGACTCAGTAAATGTTGACACATTCAGTTGTCAGCAGGCTGGGAAATGCATACAGCGTGTGATGGCTTGGTGGTTTGCTCTGGTTGTGCCATGGGAAGCTGTGGCAAGCTGGTGGTGTCTCTGTCTACTGGGAAGATCTCACAGCTCCCCACTGAGTCAGGATGAATGAAAGTGGGGCTGTGTCATCCTTGAGCACATAGTGCAAGGCATCCCTCAGAGATGCAGACAACCAGCAAAACGTTACTAGCAATTTTAAAAGGCACGTTTCCTGACAGCGGTGACTTGGAAACAGGCATGTTTCAAAATGTTAAAGTTATTGCCGAGTAAATAACAGGCAACGCAAGAATAGTCACCTTATTTGACACACTATAATTTTCTTTGAATTTGTTAACATGGAACTTAAATACCTGAGAAAATCTAGGGTTGGACATCTCTTAAAGATTCAAATGCCCCTCTCTCCTCCCTCTTTAATTAAGAGTAAAGATCCAAACACATCTTTGACACCTTCAAAAGGAAGAGGAGAAAAAACAGACTTCATAGTCACAATGTAGAAAACCCCAATAATTTAAAATACAAAGGCGTACAGCCATTCATATTTAAGACCTTGCATATTTTGCACATAAATAGACATAAATAAAAAGCAACAGAAAAACTTAACTGTCTGTATTTTCTCTGCAGGTCACCTTTGGGAAATACGGCTTTATTAACTCAACATATGCTCCAATCTCTGTGTTCAGGATTAATTTTGTAGGTCTCAGGTTATCATAACAGAAGTTTCAGGATGCGTGGTATGATTTTTGTGAGCTCTGCCTTACATATAATTACACTGAAAGCCTTTGAACAATTAATAAAGAATCACACAACTGTACTAATAAAAAAATCCCCTGACTTAATTGCTTCCATTTGAGTCTTGTTAGTGACTCACCAAGAGCCTGAGGACAGATTCATAATGATTTACACCACAATAGCCAGGATTCCATTGTGTTAAAGACTGCAGAAATACAGAATAAACAGATGATTGCTTTTCCATCTCCTTGCAGAACTTTCAGCTGCAGGAGCAGGTGAATGAGGCAGGTTAGAGCTGTGCAGGTAATGCCTGAATGAAGACAGATGGATTAAGTCTAGGAAGCGTCTCTGTCCTTCAAGATGACAACCGGTCTAGAAGGAACAGAAACATTCCTCGCAGCATTGCAAAACTGGACACTGAGCCAGGTAGAGATTCTTTGCACTTCATGCCCCCGTGATGGAGTTACAGCCCTAAAGCTCAACTCTGAAGAAACCTGGTTCCCCCATGAACCACTGCACTTGTTCTCCATGCCAACTGGATCTGCTCATGAAGTCTCAGAGAGGAAGGCAGGCTATGATTTACTGGTGCAGCCTCCTCACATGCAGTCTTAGCCTCACCGTCTCTCCTTATAGTGTGGTCACAATCCCAACCCTGTCCTATTACCTCTCCAGGGCATCCATCCTCCCATGATGGCAGCTAAGAAAACTCTAGTTTTTCCGTTGCCTGGAACAAGTCAATAGAAAGATCAACAGATCCTGGGTTATAAAATGCAAGCCAATTAAATATCCTTCTCAATGCTAATAATCTCATTGGCCTTTATCAAAAAAGGACAAGGTTATCTTATATCTGTGCCTTTTATTTGGACTGTTTCCCACTGCAGTGGTGGGGAGAGTGAGAATGAAAAGGAAGCTTTCCTCCTGAATTCTCTGGTTTGAAATGTTATCATCCAGCTTCAACCTGATTCTTCACCTTACTGTAAAAGAGTAGGGCAGACACTGGCAGGGCTCTGCAAAGTCTCCAATAATGCCAGCCAGCCCAAAATCCAGATCAACCAGCTGAACAAGGATCACTGAAGCAAAGGCGGAAACATCCAGCTGGAAAAGACCCATGTCATGCTACCAGTCCTGCACAGAGACCATAACCAAGAAAAGAAAATGACAAATGACTCTTTCTTTGAGCATCCTTTATTACAGTTTGAGAGATTTGGGTTTTAATCTCTCCAGTTTGCCTTGGAGGCAACGGGGTTAGAAAAATCTCTCATGTTCATTTTTTTTAACAGTAACAGTTCTTGGTTTCATCCTAGGGCAGATGAGAAACCACCAAAATCCTTAGAAGTTTGATAGGACACAAACAAGCATTTTTCACTTTGCTCTCCTCTTTACAACAACATTAGCCCTTCAAATGAGAGCCAGCTGGACCCCCAGCACAGAACCCCACTATTTCAAGGTATTTTGTACATAGCAAAACAAGGGCAGCTCCATTAAACACACAAGTATGCTCTAGATACCATACTTGAGCTTGCTCATATAACTCTCTGTCAAAGGCAGATATGGAGTTTTCTAAGAATGTTTTGACGTGACTGCAAACAGCGTGAAGTGCTCCTCAGCCAGACTGTCCCCTGAAAAATGGGCTAATCCCAGACTCCTGAACTAGAAAAAACTATAGTTTCAGTAGCATTAGCCTTCACTATTACTAATATAAATCTTACGGTTCTTGTCCCCAAGCAAAGAAACTTAGTCTCAGGTTTTAGTTGTACAGGATAATGAGTTTCTAGCTCACACTTGCAGGAAGAAAAGCTGCAAATAAGCAGGTTCAAGACAAAAAGGCACAGAAGAATAATCCAAACCTTTAAAGGCTAAGATCTCTGGGTTTTCTCAGCTACTGATTTTGTTTTTAAACAGGGAGTTGTTGATATCATGGCAGCTTACCTCACTAACACCTCTCTTGTGCCAGTTGTGACTCTCTGGGAGACAAACACACTGACTGACGGCTTCTATTTCAACACAGCTGGAAACACCTTCGCCAAAATTTACACTTCCTATTATTGTGCTTCATGCATGATCCCTTTTCTAAGAGTCTAGTGAACAAATACACAAAAGTAGATTGCACTGTTATTAAAAAGACACGTGCAATGTAAGTGTACATGGCATGCTTTTTCTATCAGTTTGGATACAGTTACATCCTTGAACAGAGCCCAGTTCTTACGAAACGCATCCAATTTCTTTTAGACAAAGACCTATTCACCTGCCAAGGGTATCAAGTGGAAATGTACTATGTCTTTATCCCTCTCTAAGGTATCTGGCCAAAGATAACTGCTTACTGTTAGCATAATACCTTGGGTAGTTTGAGAACTTCTGTAATGCTGCAAGACAGGTCTGTGCCTAAGCGCGGCACAAGGTGGAGATGACAAACACAGCGCAGCAACCGTGTGTGCCACTCCAGTTAACCCTTCTTTGATATTCCTCATATTCCCTTTAGTTCAACTTCTCTGCCTTCTTTGTTTCTTCCAATGCATAAAAGAACAGCAAGGTATTATCTTTCCAAACCTCAAGTGTCCATATTTAGCTCCTGCTGTGGTAGTAATGCCAGCGAATCCAATGTACTTCAGTGAGCTCAGAGTGAAGCATATATCCTTGAGAAACTCTGGCAGCCTTTTGATTTGTAAATCCACTGGCATGAGATGCACAAACTAAATCTGATTTTGCATTTCTATATGTGCCACTGGTACAAATGAAAGACAGATGGGATAGATTCTGGTTGTGGGTAAAACAGGGCAAATGCAGCAGCACTGCTTGGAAGTCAATGGAAGCTAATCCAAATTTACACCCACCTCAGAATCCGTCCAAGAAGCACTCAGTTTGTAGGCAATGCTAATCTTTTCATGCTGGCATGCCTTTCATCACAGTATCTAAATGCCTTCTAGACCAAAGATTACATTAGGTTGTTTGCAAAGAACTGAAAGTGTAAACTTGCCTCTGAGTGAGACAGGTAGTTAATAACAACCCTGACCTAGATCTTCTTATCAGCAATTTTTGAAGGAAAGAAGTAATATAATGCAATAGGGAAATATGCCACGGTCTGATCCTGGTTGCTTCATAGCAATTATCACCAAAGTGTTTAGCTAGTTACAGTAAAGGGAACACCCAGTCTAACACACCGAGGGCACTGTCAGGCAGCCTGTCTGAAAGGCACTATCCCACTTTACAAGGAGCCCATGTACCAATATAAAGAAGATAGATAGCATTCCTCTATCGCAGGCAAAGCCTACAGCATCCATCCAGCTGCTACGACCACACACATTAAAAGCAAACCCCCACAAATACTCAAGGTCAGTGAAGCAGCCCACCCTCTCACTACTAAGTTGCCCTGACCACATGTACCTACTTGAACAACATCCATCAAGAGGCCAGCAGCTACCATGCCCAAACCAGCCAGAAGGAATGGCATGAAAATCTGGGAGGCAATGGAGAACGAAGTCTCTGGGAGAAATCCACTGGCTGACCTCGTCAACTTGCAGGTGAAGCCTCTCAACTTCTTGCCATGGAAGCACAATTCCAATTGTAACTGAGTGACCACCATGGTCAAACACCATTACCCCATGCTCAGCAGGGCAAACGGGGGGAGGTTAGGACATCGCACAGATCCTCCTGGTAGCCCTCTCCAAAGTCAAACGAAATGTGTTTCCTCAAACTACAGCAATGATGCCAAATTGCTCTAGCTTCTTCTCCTCCACGGAGCACGTCCAGAGGGTTGCAGCAAGGGTATCCTCCAAAATTGATTCAGGTGGGTTGATCCCAGATGGCAGCAAACTTGACAGACACTACTTCTCCAAGTTATATCCAGGAGGGAATTAAAAAAGAGAAAAGAAAATTGCAGAGATGTCTGTGGACGAATAGAAATGAGCCCACACCCCATCCAGCTCCCACCACTTCAGTAAAAACCAGTAAGACCTGCTCAGACTACAGCACTGAAAGAGTGATAGGTCACGCAAGAATCCCTCAGTGTGCTCAAACGCACTAGTGTCCTTTCTCCTCAGGTTACATTTCTTGTCAGACTGCGGCTCGCCTTTGATACGATGGTTTAATATGTAAGCCTGCTGCAAACCGGCCCCAGTTCCCTCACTCCCACCATAAGCAACGTTGAACTTTTCTCGCTGTCCCAAGGCCGAGGAGGTGGGGAGTTAACAACCAGGATCCATTCCACTCTCCTTCAAGGTGAAGAAAGGTCAAGGAAAACATGAGTCCACATTTCTCACAGCTGACAATATCACGCAGGTCTCATCCCCAGGCAAGTGACGCAGCTAAGCCAGCTGGTGAGAGAAGATCCGCCTTTCTAGACCCCTGTCCCTCTCGTCCCCTCCATGGGCTCCACAGGATGTAACGAGCTTGGTCTATGCTCACTATACCTCTGAATGACTGGCTTTCAGGAGGAAAAAAAAAAAAAACATCCAGAGAACCAGCCAATAAGCTTCAAAAGCGAACACCCTTATCTGCTGTCATCACTTCAACTTTCTGCTAGTTTGCAAAGGCCAAGATAAGAGTCATAGCCAGAGCTTATTTAAGGTAGCTCCATAATCTCATTGCAGTGCTGGCAAGGGAGAGAGAGGGAGAACGTTTCCATGGCATGTTGTGAGCTGGTCTCCCTTCCCATCCTAAAACGAAACATTCTGCTTCTGCATACTCCCAAGAAGATACTTCCTTTGAGAGAAGGGGTATTGCCCCAGAATATCTGTGGTCAAACAGCTGACACAAACTCAGGAACCAGAGCTGCATCATGGCCACATACAGCCAAAGAATTTGTGTCCTTCTCAATGAAGACTGAAATGTATTCTTCAGCTCAAAGTTGGGCATGTGGGTAAGGGAATCAGGATATTCTGTCAGAGCACTTTCTGATAATTAATTTGGGCAAACTAACTGGATGAGTGAAGTAAAAAGCCTTAAAAGCAGAGTTTTGGGTGCAAGGAAATAGGATTGGATTAGTACGTTGGCAACTGAGCTTTTTCATTCTTCAGCCACAGGTTCAAATCTACCCATTCCCAGTGAAGACAAACGAGTGAAAGCAAGTACTCACTGGCAGGCACAGAGATTCAGGTTTCTCAGTCCAGCTCCAATTCAGTGTATAAATTACATTCCCTTACCAGCACTTTTTAATACTAATTGACCCCTTCCCTGACACTTTGTGAAGAGAGATGTAAAGATTAATGACATGTGGACTCTGTCCTTGTGAGCTTGGAGCTAAATGCATTGGCAGAGTCAGACAGAACAAGTTAAACAGGGAACCAAGGAAGCTCTCAGTTATATGGATGGTGTGTTTCTTTTGGACTGGATTCATGCAAACCAAAGCACGATGCCTAATGGGCTGAGATGGAAAAGCAGATCTCTCTGCAAGCATAGCAGGGTGGAAAATAAGCCCTAGTATATATCAGAGACTCTGCCCTTTGCTGTTTTCTAGGTTGATATTTTGGTACAGCCCCTGAAGCCTTCTCCACTCCTGGCTGGCTTGGTGTGTACATGCGTCTCTTGCACCTAACAATAGTCCAGTTAGCTGAAACCAAACAAAGGAGTGCTAATCTAACTGGAAAAAATGCCCACAATAGCTGGAAGAGGGAGGTTAATAAAAATCTTTTAATAACCACACGACTCAACTACTTTATACCAGCCAGGAACTGAGAAGTGACATCATGAAGGCCCACTTGTCATTAGAAACTCACAGAGGCTTCATGGAAATAAAGGACAATTTATGATAACTACCACAGGTTTTCAAAGGTCTGATAACGTGCATACCTAGTCCCAAATGTCACTGTATCTGCCAGCTAGACTGCTGACAGGCAGAAACTTTAAAGGAAACATTAATGAGTCTGAATGACTCAAATGCCATTAAAAAACACAGCAACAACACATCCTGTACTAAAGCATCAGTCTGGCAGGGTTTATGAGTTCATCACGCTTCACGTCCTTCTGTTTCTAAGCAAGCACCATAAAAAGCCTTCAACCAATGAATCATTATGCAGAGAAGGTAATTGATTCAGGTGATCTGCGTGTGTACAGTGGGTCATTCTATTACACATTTAAGGAGCCTCTGATAATTATCTGCACCATATTTGTCACCAAAAAGATACATCATATTTTCCTGTCAAAGAAATATACCATATTTGTCTGCAAAGCCATGCATCAGGTTTGAGAAAAAGGACAGTGGTTGTTAACAGCACTAGAAAGATTGTACTGGTTGTGAAAAAACCTCCCACCTCATGGCCGCACTGCTTATAGTGGCAAAAAGAGGGAGGTACACTGCTGCCCTTTGCTGCACACAAACACACTGCATCCCTACGCTTGCAAGAAGAGCAGTTTTAAACATATCCAATCATCCCTGCAAAGAAGGGAGAGGGATATCAGTGAATGCTTTCACAACTAGTCAGTTAGCAACAGACAGCACTATCCTGATATCTTAGATTCATGAGAGGATGCTGCTTTTCAGGGACCATATGTCCCGTTGTTAGCGCGCTCCTAATTTGCTAGCTCTCTGTCATATCAGGCTGTGCATTTTTGCTTCTTACCGTGCTCTTCTCTTCCTTATATTCAGGCAGGGTAGGGAAGAAATATTACACAGAGACTGAGAGAAGCACACGGAGAGTGCCTGGGCCCCAAAGCCTCACAGCATCTCATGATGTCCCACAGAAGGCCAGGACTGGTTTAGAAAGGAAGGTCAGTTCCTAGCAGCACTGAGTCCTGGGTGAGATGCACTAAGTGTTCCATAACCATGCATGAGAATTGTATGGGTTGATTGCCCAGGCTCTAAGCACTAACATGAGGGTTCTTAGTGAGCTCTTTATTTGCATAAAACAGAAACCAGATTTTTGTGCTTTCAGAGTATTATGAGGTTTGCCTCACATTCCGCTTATATTAACGGTCCAGTCCTTCCTAGAAAAAAAGATATACTCTAAGTGAAGAAGACTGAAAGAAAAACAGTCCTCTGACATCATAAACCCATCTGCAACCTATTTCACACTTTAACATCTCACAACAGAAGATAACCATGCATTTAATATCAAAGTTGCATAGGAAGGCACATGTCTGAACAGTCTGAAAAATGAAAATGAAAATAGCTGCTCAAGGCTCAAGACTCTCAAAATTATGTCTATGGAGACAAAAAGTAATTTGCCACTGTGTTCCGAATTTACCGTGGTCTTTTCTGACCTGACATACTGCTGGGTACTGAGTACATGCTAAGGTCAGTTAAGGATACTGTGTCATTCTTAAGACTTTATAGCCTTTCTGGCTTAGGGAGATTAGCCCAGGGCTAGTAGCAAAAGAACACAGCTCTGCATTTGTGAAAGTTGTCAAGGCAGGCACCGTAGTTTCAGAGTTGCTGTATGAGACAGGTCAGGGCAGTCTGACCCAACAGTTAGTTAGTCAAATAACAAGGGTTAATGAAGAGGCACAGAGCAGCAAGAGTCACCTGGAGTATAAAGGCATAGAAATTTGTCATCTGGAAATTAATTGCAGGTTTAACCCCTCTAACATTTGATTATCACTGCTGTTTTAAAGCTACGTGTTGCTACACCTTAGGGGGAAAGGTCTGGTATGATCAGAGAATCTGAAATCTGACTGGAAGAAGACTCAAGGATTTGAGTAATCTCCTACAAGGCCTTAGAAAAGGATGTGGTATGTAGGCTGGGCTAGGGGCCGGGCTGGTTGTATGAAGTGTTAGCAGTTCTGGACTGGCTGGCTCCTTGCACAGCAAAGGAGGGGATGCAGGACTTCCCTGAGCTCCACACAGAAGCGATGCAGCTCTACCTACTGCAGGGAAGCACTGTGCCACCACAGCCCTTGGGGCTGCAGCTCAGTCACCCTCTTCTTAGGACCAAGGTGAGATCTTTGCACAGGACTCCACTGCCTACACAGATGCCTCAGATCCTTCACATGCTCTTTAGTACCATATTGCCTTTTATCTCCAAAGGAGAAATGAGGCCAGAAAACTATCACACGTGGTCTCCTGAGAGCCGCACAGAAGTCCATGGTAGCTGACTCTGAAGGACATGTTGGCACGTGAAACTGCTATAAATTCTCCTTTACTTTGCTGTCCCCAGAGCAAATTCTCTGCCTCTGAGGAAAAGTCCCCCACCTATCCCATTCCAGGTACACCAGATCAGTTTGTTTACCTTACCTGAACATAATCCAAAACCATGCCTGCCAAGACCATGCCAAGTCCAGCTAGAAGGTATGGCAGGAGCACTTGCAGGCAAATTGCGATGGCTGATTCCTCCTGTGACTTTGCCATGGCTGCTTTCTCCTCAGCCAACAGCTTCTGCTGTGCAGACAGAGAGACATCCTCTGCCTCCTGGCTGCCAAGTCGGCTCTCTCTGTGTTTACCCTTGCTCTTTGCTTTGTGCCTGGATCGCTCTCCATTCCTAGTCCTGCCCTCTTTTTTCCGCTGCCGAACTTCCTCACCTTTCATGGTTGCTCTCTTGATCGCAAAGTTTTTCTGAAAAACAGAGTCAGAAGCAACAAGATAACAAACGAAGGCATCAGATACATCAGAGACAGAAAACCAGTTGGTAATTTGTCCGTTCCACTAACCTGAAGGCAAACCAATACCTAAAACCCTAGATGCTCTGCTGAGTCAAATCACAGAATCATTAGGTTGGAAGAGACCCACCGGATCATCGAGTCCAACCAAATAATACTACTTAGTTTACTTTCAACTTTGTATAGCCTCCAATTAGTCTTTTTTTGTGACTGCATCTCTTTCCCCAGGTTGATGCTCATGCTGGAGTGCTTGCTGTGCATCTTGGGTCCCACTCTGAGAATGCCTAGAAGGATGCAGAGGGTGCTGCACACAACCTGAATTCTGGACCTACCAACTCTCACACCGGGTGTCATGAAAACTGAGGAGTCCGGCAGAATCTCTCCCTTTTTAGGATGTGACCCCTGGCTATGAAATAGTAGCAGTTCACATCTGGGCATCCTGCAGTCCAGGGAAGGGTACAATCATACCTGGCTGTACAGTTAGCTGGGCACCACTCCTGGATACCAGGATATAAATCTAACCTGCGTGCCTTTTCTTCCTTTTGTGCCTCAGTTGACACGCATGCACTATGTGACTCATCCATGTAGAAGGAAGCTGTCCTGACCCCGTGTAAGTCAAAATAAAGATGCAAAATTGTTACCAGCCACCCACCCTGTTCCTGTCACATTTCCTGATGTAAGCGTCATTCATCCCGCCTGCAACAAATCCTTCCCCATCGCCTCCTGCCAGCACCATCCAGGTGATCCACGCAGGTTCTCCGATGCTCTCGTTTGCGGGAAGAGCCCCTAAACCACTGGTAGGCTCAATCCTCTTCTTCACCCAACATCTGGGAGTGGAGCAAGCAGCCGGGAGGCCCCAGTCGCGGAGGAAGGGGAGGGAGGGAGGATGGACAAAGCCAAAGCCCCAGCCTGCGAGAGGGAGAAACCCGCTCCCCGCTCCCCCGCTTACCGGGACGATGCGAAGGCGGGAGGCGCCCGCACATCTGGGCGCGGCGGCCGCGGGTTCGAGCCCAGCCCCCGGCTCTCGGCTCTGGGCTCTGGGCCGTGGGGGCGGCGCGGAGCCGTGAGTGGCAGGCGCGGGGCCGGCCCCGGCCGCTCTCTGCAGCCACCGCCAGGACGGTTGAACCCCTTTCGTGCGCGGCTGCAGGGGGATGCGGGGTGACTGGAGTCTCCAGCCAGATGCGGGGCGCTCGGGGATCCCCGCTGGGATGGCAGAACCGTTAGGTTGGAAAAGACCTTGGAGGCCATCGAGCCCTGTCCTCAAGTACCTGCCCGCTGCTAAACCGCATCCCTGAGCGTTTCAGCTGTTCAAGCGCCTCCAGGGATGGGGACTCGACCACCTCCCTGGGCAGTCGTTTCAGTGCTGGATAAAACCCTTTGAGCGAAGAATTTTTTTTCCAAATGTCCAGTCTGAACCTGCCCTGGCGCAACTTAAGGCCGCGTCCTCTAACAGCTTGTAGGGATGTGCCAGAGCCTCTGGGCATCCCACCACCCCAAGACCCCACAGTGGGTGTTATGGAAAGGGTGACAGCTCTCAGCACAGAAGAGACGTTTCCTCTGTGGTTTCTTTCATTTCCTTATTATTTTTGGCATCTGCAAGAGCTCTCGTTTCAAGCTTCCTGTGCAAAATCCTGCCTCCACCACAACCACACCAAAACTTTCATTTGACTTTTTTTTCCCCCCTCCCACACCGAATCAGCATGTTCATGACACGATTACAGCATCTGTCACATTTAAGCGCATAAATCCCAGTAAGCACGGAAGTAACTGTACTTGTGCCGGTCTCCTGAATCATGCAGCTCAAATTTCCAGAACAATTGAGGACGTTAAATCATACCTCAGTACCAGAGCAATCTTATATCCTGCTGAAGTCTCTCAGGTGTCATGCTAAAGGGCTCTTACTGATAACGTGGTGCCCCGGGGCCTGCGGGCTCTGGCCCGGAGCAGGACACACCAAAGGGAGAAGGTGGTTTTCATAAGTGACAGTAACGAAACTTCGCAGCTGCTGCGTGTTCAGGGTGCGCGTTCACTGCTGAATGTCACTGCTCTAGTGGTGAGGCTTAAATTTCAGCTCACTTGGTGTAATTTTATGTCTCTGATTTGCAACAGACGCTTCCCTGAGAGTGCTCAGGAGACAGGTTTTCCTGTGAGAAATAAGAAGGGAGAGGACATGGATTAAAAAAAATAGCAAGCTTGCCAAGACTTTTTTAGACCTGTTAAATGTATTCTGCTATCAGTTTACCACTGAGCTTCAAAGAAAAATATCTACAGAGCAAGCGGAAAGTCTCCTGGGGAATTTGATTGACAAGGGCATTTTGGTAACAGTTCCAGCTCAGGAACGCCACTGTTATACAAGGGATCTCCCAACAGGGTCCAACCATCAGCTACAAAAGGATCTCCCAGAGAGACTTCATTTTGCATGCAGAAGGAAACAACCATCTGGCTCACATATACCACGTCCCCATACACCGGGTTGAAACCCCTGTATCACCAGCATGTACATATTTGAGAAGGTTGCCTTTCAGCAGCCGCACAAAGCTGCACTTTCTAGGAAATGCAGCAGCAGTGTTTAGATACATCCTGGTTTTGACGTAAGGGAATGGTGGTTGGACCTTGACTGCAAACAGAGCTCCTGCGACTCTTTAGATAGGGTAGTTCAGCTGTTTGCTGCAGTCTGGGAAGTGCTTGTTGGCATGAAGCTAAGCAATTTCATGTTAAAATGTTTTCTCATAATTCACACGTACTTCTTAGGTCTCCCATAAATGTGCATGTAGTACCAGCAGTTACAAGGATGCTTGTGGACACATTGCACTCATTGCTGATTCTCTCCCCGACACTTCTGAAGACTGTTTCCTCCAGTAGGAAAATAAGTTTGTCATTCCCCTCCTCTCCTCCATATCACTTTGCTCCTGAACTTTCTTTCCAACAATTATTCCTTCAGCCAAGCAGATGGGAATTTTACTGCTTTTTCCCAGTATTCCATCAAGAAATATTACTTTTTTTCTTTCTTCCCATGGGTTCATGGTATGAAAATGGCATCTCTGTGGTGACTAGGAACTACTGTGGATATTCCTCAGATATAAATCTTGATTCATTACTTCAGTTAGCCCTGGTGACAGGCTTAGTTTGACTGCTGGGCCATGCCATGCTTCCATGTCACCCATGGGGCTGTATTGAGGCTACTGGGGACCATTCCCTGGGCTGCAGTCCCATCCTGGGACACGTCTGGATACCAAACGGCTGCAGTGCAGGGATGCACAAAGAAATACACAATCTCTACCCTTTCTCCCCTTGTGAGACAGTCATAGCTAGTGTGACTTAAAAGTATAGTTTGGAGGTCTGCATGTAGACAGAAACAGGCAATGTAAAACTGATATATAATGAAAATTTACTGCCTTATAAATCTGGGGGTTTAGAGACAGAAAATATAGCAGGAATTTCCTGGAGCTGGCAAGGGGGAGAATGCGACATCTCTCCTTCTCCTTTGTTTTTTTCCTTTATGTATTATTTGAAGAAAAGTGGGTTTTACTCTCTACTAGCCCTCAGACCAAAAAATTTCCAGATAGTTAATTTTGTTCTGGCCTCCAGCACCTCTTTCTGTATTGTAGATCTTGAAAGGACAGATGTTTTGTGCGCACCAGCGGTGGTCAAAGAAATTACAATTGCCGTCTCCTACCTGCTTTCACCCTTGCCATAGGCACCCATGACTCAGTTACTGTTGCCCCAGGACAATTTTTTAAGCCAGGTTATAATCACAGACTTCCACTCAGGTTTTGTATATGGAAATAACCCAGTATAGGAGAGCAAAAGGAGTATGAATGTCTGCTTTTTGTAGTGATTTGCAGCACAACAGGTCTTTGTCAGACTACTCTGTAGATTAATAAAACCAGCCTTTATCACCAGGCTTTCCTGGCACTTGCAGAGGCTGATGAGAACTATTTGCACAGGTTCTCCCACATTGTCCCTAGGACAAGATATTTACACTGAATGCAACTTTCCACTCCCATCTGCCATTAGATGGCAGCAATTGAATGTGGAATGCCGGCACACAGCCCTGCAAGCCCCATTTATCTCGTGGCTTGTGCAGGGTTTTCAAGCTTTTCACTTCTGGGTCAATGGTTCAAATCTGGCCCAGGTCAGGAGGGGCCAGAAATCTTTATAATCCGACAGCTGCTCAGTGTCCTGTGTGAAAGCAGTTTGCGGGTTTCCATTTCTGATCTTGTGGATGCATGCCCATCTCATCAGTGGCACCAATTGGCAACTCTGCTTTACACACCAACAAATAACCAGAAGACACTCCAAAAAGAGTGAATTCTCCTCCCAGAACTCCAGATGATTCAACAAAGGGGAGTACTCATCTCTGTGCCTGCCCTCAGTAATGAAGCCAGAAGAATGTGTTGGCCCCATTCTTCCTCTAAGTGAATAACTGCCCAAAATGACCTCATTCCGGACAGGAGGGTGACTGTCAGGGTCTTTCAGCAGATAAAATTAATTTGGGATAAGATATTCTGATAGGCTAGTGATGGTGCAACAAAATCCTGTCAAACCTGTTGTAATACATATGTTATTTACAGCCTCTATAACTGCAGGGACAAACTCCATCCAGAACTGCCTTACAAGGTGACCTAATTTGGAAAGGAAAACAGATACAGAATTTTCTCACATTAGGAGATACTTCGCTGTGACTCCTTCCCTTACAAATTTAAAACCCTATGAGGAACTGCAGCAACTGATACTCTCCAGAGAAACCCATGAGATAAGAAACGAGCCTAGCAAGCATGTGATTGTGATATAGTTCAAGCCTCTGTGTGTATCACTCAGCTTGTTCCGTTGAGATTTGAGGAGCATGTCACTACGTAAATCCCTTTGGGCAGCTGGGCACCCCTCCAATGCACAAATTTCCCTTGCTGCTAATGAATCAGCCTCTTTTGCTAACTTACCTCCAGAGCTTTTTTTTTTACTTGGAAACCAAGGGAGCTTAGGGAACAGGGTTCTCTCCCTGCATAACAATGACCTATTTTAGATACTTCTCTTGATGCAGTCATGGAGAAGGGGCAGCAAGAGAGAGTGCTTCTATCCAAGAGACATTTCCTGGAATCAGTCCTAAGCAATGCCAGGCCATTTCCATTTTGAGACCTGACATTTCATGGTGCCAATGCTGTCATGCAACAGAAAATGCCAGTGTGAGCCAGGGATGGGATCCAGCTGCCCCATTCTAAGGATGCGCACCCAGACCCTCTGCATATGTGGTTATTATACTCACAAACAGGTACAGATAACACAGAATGGGAATGCTTCACCACACTCCCAGAGAAGGATGGTAAATGAGACCAAGGACATGTTTTCCGCTTCTGGACATTGCTGGGCTTTCTCAGATATCATGAGCAATACAGTAAGAGAAACACAGACATACAGCAAGCAACCTGCCCTACCTCACCAAGCCTTGTGTTGCATTGAACTAGTGGTGTAGCTCTGTACAACAATGAAGAAAAGCTCATCTGCATGCT
The DNA here is from genome assembly GCA_013389865.1 of Piaya cayana. Lineage (NCBI taxonomy): Eukaryota > Metazoa > Chordata > Aves > Cuculiformes > Coccyzidae > Piaya > Piaya cayana. The sequence continues at coordinate 119,545 of WAAB01025203.1, forward strand.
TGAAAACAGGAAATCTTCCATGTGCCATTTAATCTCTGAGACATGGGGTACTGCCTGAGCCTGGGAAGAAACAAAACACTATGTGGTTTGCCTACAGTTAGTGTCCTGAGGCAAAAGGAGAGGAACAAACATATTCTAATGCATTCATTGTGTATTATATTCAACCCAAACCCCAGATCTCACTAGCCCGAGTACAAGGCTGAGATTCCAGACCAGAATCCTATGATCATAGCCTGTCTGTGGTGGATACCTAGCAAAGCTGGAAAGGCCCTTGTGCAGTGTGACTCAAAGGACATTGTATATCTTTAGATTAACTCCTAGCTGATCTGCAGCATTTCTGTTAGAAAAGTACCTGACCTACAAAAAAACATCCAACAATGGAAAACAATCAACCACAAAGGTTAAGAACTCATACAGTATGGTTTATAAAGCTGAATTTGACCAGTTTCAGCTTCCAGCCTCTAAACACAGTTACATCTTTTTGACTATATAAGCCTGTTTCCAATCTGCGCTTTCCCTTCTTGTGATTCTCTTTAGGTCCCTCACCTTTAGACATACAGATCAGCTTCCATTCACTCATGTGGATCTCCTCAAAATGCACCACAATCGACTAACATCTTTCCAAAGAGTGTGCTACTGAATGGGTGCCAATATTCGTCAGTACTGCTGAATCCAGAGAGAACCAAGCCTATCTGCACCAGAAGAAGAATATTTCTGTCAACCCAGTGACCATTTTAGCCCTTCTAGACCCCTAAAGACCGGCATACTGGCCCATGGGTTTTCAGAACTAAAATGTTGGGTGGTTACACGTACAATAGGAGATAGCAGCGTATTACAGTGTCAGTGTCATCCAATCAATAGATCGCTGCCTGTAAGCCATCAAGCCAACTGGATACTAGGTTAATTTGAAGAGACCTGTTTTTCTGAAATAAATGTTCCCTGCTGTTGATTACCCAGTTATTTTCACTTATGAGTCACCTCTAAGCTCTTCCGTTATTTTGACTAACAGTACTTTATCAGCTCTCTTAAATGGTGACGCATAGCACAGCCTTTTTCTCATTCTCCTGGAACATGCCTGTTCTTTCTGCCCTGCAGGGTCTGTTTCTCACTATCACTGACAGCTAAGGCTACTGAGTAAGAGGGAGGGAAAAAATAATCAGAATTTTACCAAGAAGTAGCTATTAAGTCTGCTTCATCTCCCAAATTTACTAATGGTAACACCAGATAAGCTCCATTTAGATAATGTAACTTTTAGCATTAAAAAGGAAGTAATCTCCCTGGCTCCTGAAAATCCAATAGGGTATCATGATGAATGATTATTCTTAGCCATCTCAGCATGCTTAATTTAGCATAACTGCACCTATGCCAAGAAGCAAGATGGCTATATTCATGCTATGCACTGAACTATGCACTGGAACTAATTCCCTGTAGTGGACACCAGAACATGAGGTAAAAGCTGGCAACACTCAGTCTTTCTCTGGTTCCCAGTTTGTAGTGACCGCTTCAAGAGAACTGGCAGAACCATTCAAGAGCATGTTACACCTGAAGTATCCTGATAAAGGATGCAGCCTGTGACTGGTAACTCTCATCTCTCTTTTTTTAGGTGCCTTAATTATGATAGAGATATAAGCAAGGCAGTGATCCTTTTGCTGGATGTCTTTGTGTAGCTGTTAAAATAAAAACATCTTTCAAAAATACTCAGTTTTGCAGAAAATTGGATATCACTGATTATATTCAAAGCCATATCATTGCCCCAAGGAAAAGGAACAAAGCTCTCATCCAGCATCCTTTCCCCACAGATAAATGCCTCGTACTTAAGAGAAATTAAATCTAGATGGTTATTCCTTAGGGCACAGCTGCGCTGAAGTGATTTTATTAAGTGATTCACAATGATCATTTTGAAATATCTTTCTGGTTTCTGAAAATATTTCCTCAGGCAACTGTTTCATTCTTGCCTTCTGCCAATCTGTAGTAGAAATCTTTGCATTTGATTTCTCAGCTGTTTGCTGCTGCAAATAGCAGCAAACATTCCCGAACACTTCCTGGAAAAGCTGAATATTTCTGGAAGAAAAGATCTGGGAAGTTGAATCAATATTGTTTAGCAAAACAAGGTATGTCACCAGTCAAGGGGATTTGGACAGGTCTAAATAGCAGAGGAAATTATTAAGGGAAGAAGAAACTCCTTCACTTCCAAGTTACCAATTATGGATGCTGCCAGAGCAGTAACGGCTAGGAGTCATTATAAGCTAAGGATTGCTTGGTGGCATCTTGGAATGTGTTGTTGGTCTCAGTCCAATTCCTGCTTGAGAGCTGTCCCAAAGATCACAATGAGAAATGACCTCAAGCTTGGCCCAAGCCTACAAGTCTCAGCAGAAAACTCTGGGCTTAAAATGACTGTGAAGACTGAGCGCAGACCCATTAGTTGCCCAAAAGAGACTTTTAAAGCCATAGACTTTCAGGGGCACCTTTTTGAAATCATCATCTAACAAGACAGCTACAGTTTGTGTACCTCATTTCAAGACTTGCCAATTGCAGATGCAAACTGAACATAGTTATTGTGCAAATGTATTTTAATCCCCAAACATCTCAATGCAAAACTCCAATAAGACAGCATTTAGACCTTTTGGAAACTATGGGAGGCACCAAACTCAACCCAACTCCATGGATTTGGAGGTTGACTTAAGTCATGATTTGTACTTCTGCAACAGAGATGATCAGAGAAAAAAACTCAAGCAGAAGTGTTCTTGAAAGGAATATAGTGATAGCCTCCTTTACCAGATGAAGAATATAGCGTAAGCCTCCCTTACCAGAGGAGGTCTAGGGCTATATATAGGTCACTTGTCCCTTATGCACCCCTGTACTCTAGGCATACTCTCCCTGGTAGAGTCCTGCAAGAAATCTGCAATGAGAGAAATGGAGCAAGAAGGATTTTGCCATTTGCCTACACCCATATTACCAGCACCACAAGCCACTGTCCCATTTCAACCCTTATGCATGTGGCCTTTCTCCTCGCCACAAAAAAAGATCAGGGCTCACATCAGTGCATCTCTGACAACACTCTCAGATATTATGGTCTTTACTCAGCCAGCCCTTGGTCATCTTGGGGAGTGATATATTACCATTGCTGTAGAACAGACATGCAGAATTGTTATAGGTTACCTTTTAAGAGCAGAATCTGTTTGTGGGTTGTATATCAGGGAAGACATACTAGTAGAATGAGAACAATAGAGGCATATTTTCTGCCTCGGTAATGCCTTCTATCCCAGGACCCTTGAAAAATTTGCATGACATCCTCACACAGATTATTTGTTAAATAGTATTCTTAAGAGAAGATAAATATTACACAAATGTCCTGATTCTGCTGTTATTAGTCCCAGAAAAGCTGGTTATGGATTCAGACTCAGTCTCCTTCAAACTGCAGTACACTACTAATACAGAATTTCCATTTCTCCCCAACAATCTTCACACACTCACATGCTCCTGCCCTGAGTTGCACAGCCAGCTGTAGGGCTGCACACCTGCAAACTCTTGCTCACAATATCATTTATTTGTGCTAGGCCAAATCTAACGTGCTTTCCTCAATGAAAACCAACAGTAACAACTTTTTTCAGCACTCTCAGTTCTATCTCAGTCACGATTTTTCTCCTTTCTCTCCCACATACCAAGCAAGCATCAAGTTCCCTCTAGTTTCTTTTCTCCATCAGTGTATTTTCCTCCACAGGCAGAAGAAAACAAACACTGAAGTCCTGGGCGCTCAGAGCATCTGACTTACAGGAAGAGAGAAACAAGGGGAAAATCTTGAGCCCTGCTCAGCAGCTGAGCTGCAGCTTGTCAGCCTATTCACGTGTTAAGGAGGTTTGCAGCTGCTTGGTACAGCACTGAATAAAGGCTGATCAGGTTCATTTGGGGCCATGCCAAGCTCTCCTGAAAAAGAAAGGTATTTATTTATAACTGGCTTTAAAGATGGAAAACTGGTTTCTATGTTTAATAGAAAGTACTCTCAGCAGACTAACCCTGGCAGTTTTGGACTTGTTGGATTCTTTTTTTGAGCATAGCCTACTACAGCTGCTGCATTTCTAGGTATAATCCTCCACAGATCTAAGGTCTGATAGCAGAATTGTTTACTGCTTAGAGAGGGTCTAGTTTATTCTCAACCCCTCAGAAGATCTAGACTTAAAACTGCACAGTCTGGAGGAGAGGAGGACAGGGAACTTCCAAAGTTTTTCTGAGTCTTATGTTAATTTTAAGGAAAAAAATTAGTGTTTGAATACATTATTGCTGTTTTGTGCTGCAGCTACAGGCAGCACATGAACCCCTGTCATAGGATACTATAGTAAGACCACTTCTGCCTTTTGAGGCCAAATGTTCCCATCTAAAGTGAAAGATTAGAAACATTGCATCAGATCTTTTAGGGGATGCACACTTCAGAGTAGGTTTGTCTAAACAGGTCTTTCCCATGGCTGCAAACTCACTAGACACATCCATCCAGCCAATGCAGTAGCTGTAATGCCTGTGTGTGGACAACAACTGGTTGCAGGCAACCACTTCACTCACAACTGCTTCTGGAGTTGACCTGCCACACAATGCAGCATCTCTGGAATCAGTCTTCAGCACAAACCACTATGATAGCAGGGCTGTCAAACACAGGTGCAGATTGAAGGGGTAAAGCTCGCTATGCAGATGATATCCCATCTCCAGTCTGGGTAAATAACATTCTTCAAATTTGCATCACCATTTCTTCTTCAAAAGTATGTCCTGCGTCATCTCTCTACCCTGTAGTGAACTACTGTGCCACAATGTGAAAACATGCTGCTGTAACATTCAGTTCTGTACATACTTTCCAGGAGCAAGGGACACTATTTCTGTGCATTTCCTTCTACACAGACCAGATGAGCTTGTTTTGAACCTGACTTTCTATTTGTGAGAAACTTGGGTATGTTTGGCTGAAAAATACACACCAATCTCCCTTTGCGATTTGTGTTGCCTTCTTCCCTTTGTGGTTCATTTAAGGACAGTGAGACACAAGGAGTTCTACCTTACACAAAACTACAGATGTATCAGCAGAAGACTTCTTTGTTTAGACTCTGTAACCCCTATATTGTACAACCTTCCATTATTCCCTGACCTCTTTTTGTGCAGTCCCTTCTCCCTAATAACGAGGAACATCTTTCCAGGCTCAGACTCTAACTTGGAGTGTTCATATACATTGCTATATAAGGAGATCTTATCCTGACATGACAAGACCAGATACTCCCTCAAAGGAGCTTAGAAGTCTTATTACATGCAAGTATGAATATGTAGTATTACAATACCAGAGACCAATATAATTCTAGGAGATCTTGTTTTTTTAATTTACAGCCTGGACAAGGGGGAAAGGCTGTAAGCTTTTGCTTACACGCTACCACTCTCTTAGTGCCTGGAAACGCTTGGTTCCTGAATGCAAGAAGTGCATGTGTTGGCTCTGGAAGTGTGGGGCAAGAGCCTGCCCCTGGGCATACAGCCCACGTGCTGCCTCTAAGTCTCATATCCATGCTGGGAGCAGCCATCACATGCCTTGGCTTTTCAGGAATCTGTACCCTCAGCATTATCCAAACATCTCAGTGCCTCTGGCTATAAGCAGAACTACTTCTTCCCTCGATCAGCAGTGAGTGGTTTATATTGGATTCAAAGCCCTTCTGATTCAGAAACAATGAGAAGCCATAGCACATGATACATGATACATGCGAAATAGTATTTAAACTGTTTACCACAAACTTTAATATGACCCTGAAGGACACTGGCGCTGCTGCATATTTCAGAGACAGTGCAGGCCAGTTGTTGAAAAAGAAAGTTGAAGGAGGCAAGGCAAGGCTTTCACTTACACATGCTGCTAGTTTGAGCAGTGGTTTGGTTTATATATTAAGTGATAGAAATGGTTGGACTCGACGATCCGGTGGGTCCCTTCCAACCTGGTTATTCTATGATTCTAATATTTTGATTAATGCTATCAGGATAATTACAGTTAACAATGCAGTGTGGTCTGTTGTAAAGCTTTCTTTCATACGTTGGTGAAAAAAGCTGCAGACACAAGACACTTTGCATTTATGGATTTTTATTCCATTAGCAGCTAGCCTCGCCACAAATAGGACCCAAACCAGCTTTGATATCTTAAGGTGAGATCTATTTACATGTCTGTGTGCTAAGCAAAAATGACAGACAAACAGATTTCTCTGTTTGAAGATCCTTGCTAATAATGAGAATAAATCTGCTGAGCCCCATACATTTAATACTGCCCTGTGCCACCAGAGAGAGACGCTGGTGAATGGACCCTGTCCTCCACTGCCTGGGAACTGAGTTGGCAGCAAAGCGATTCGGAGTAATGAGAACCATAATAGGTATGCGGGCCCCGAGCTTTCCATATTTGTGACAGCGTGTTTGGAGCCTGCAGCAGCAACGTTAGTAGTACATTACATCTTGTGATCTGCTCTGTAATAATAAGCCTGAACAGACGGTGACATTAAGACTGGGGGGAAATGTTTTGCAGAGTGCAGTCCAGGATGAAGGTAATAATTTAATGAGCTTTTGAAGAATTTACACCCTCCCAGACAACTCTGGCTGTGAATGAGCATTAAAACAACTTCCTTCCCATCTATTACACCAGGGGAACTCTGTAACACCAAGGGAACTATCACTAAATGAACAAATACCAGGTCAGAAGATTAAAAAAAAAAGTACCAGAGAGAGTCTTATGCAGGTGCAAAATAGATCTTTCTGAAGTTCTCCTTCCTTTTCAAATCACTGTATGTTCAAATATATCTCATCAGCTTGAGCTGGGAGAGACTTTCAAAATTCCTTTGCAGCTTCTCCAAGCAAACTGGCTTAAAAAGAAGATAAACTCTTCAAACTTACTTGCAGAAACAGAACACCTCTTAAAGCATCTTTTTAATGGTGCCAACAGTCACTATCTTGTCACTGCCAAAATCTAGCTGTGTCTACAGATGTACCGTAAGCCTCTCTTCTCCTCTCTCGCCTGCTTGAACAACTTTTGGGAACTTTTGGTTTATTTTGCTGTACTTTAATACACTAGTTTAATTATCTGTGTTGAAATGCTAGCAAGCATCCAGAGAGACATAGAAAGTTTGACTTTAGCTTAGAAAGATCTTTCAAACTGCAGAGAAAATAAAACATTAGGCCAACATGCCTCCAGTAATGGAGATCTTTAAAGGCAGAAACATCTACACACAGATAACAGAGGATGGATGAAATGGCTTTCAGAGTTCCCTTCCCACTCCACGGTTTACTAACTAGCTATGATAAACATGGACTAGTTACTTCTTGAAAGCAACAAACTATCAACACTTGGAGGTACATCCACGGGTATTTTATAAACTGCGGTTAACTGCATTTCTCATTCTCAGACACTAAATTGAGTTGCTCAGGTTTACTGAGCTACTGCACATCAGCAGAGCTACATAAATCTTGGCCTTTCACAGATAAGAGGGAAAACGTGAGCTGTGAGCACTGTTAACTCAGTTTGACTTGACTAATGACTGAAGCCCCTGACTGTGTATTTCAAAATGGAAACCAGTTAGATCAAATCCATTAAACATTAGGAAGGTAAGAGTCAGGGGGCAATTCATCCAATCCATCTCAAACAGTTCTCTTCAGATGGGACCAAGTGAAAGTGTTTATTTTTCTCTGCTGACAACAGAAGGAATCTACCTTAAACACTAATTTTAAAGGGCATTAATCAGACAATATGTCTCTTAAAAAAACCTCTTCAGCACTAAACAAAGCCTAACATCACTGCCCACTTCTCTGCTCAAGCATGAAGAAGGAATTTTTTACCACAGACTATGGTGACCTCAACAGCCAAGCTTCAGGAGAGTTCATGTCTGTGGACCAAGTTTGGATTCTTCTCATCTGATTAGTGACTGTTTTGGTACTACTATTCATATATATAGATATCAGCACCACAGCTATGCAGGGAAGATTGCATTTCACTGCAACACTGGGAGAGCTACTCAAGGGAAATTTATATAGCGTTTACCCACATTAAAACCTTAATCCTGGAAGTCTGCATGGTAAGTGCCTCAGCTCACTGTGTCCATTGCACGTGCCAATGGATTCTATGCAAGGAGACAGCGAAATCTGAGTGTTAAGCATTCATTTCCTCATGTTCACACTGTTAAATCCAAAGATACTTTTAGAGACAGGAAAAAGTAAAGCACACAATGAGATATACTGATACAACTTGGCAGAATTTGCTAGAGTAGAATAAAGAACATTTACCTGTCCTTGTCCCCTAGCTGTTTTGATTGCCAATATGTGTCGAATATCCTGCTCTGTCCCAAGCAGGAGTTTTCTGTCTTACTCAGCCTACTGGTAGTCCATACTCTCCAGAAGTAGTAGACACTTGCTTTACACACTAATCTTTTTGTGTTCTACTTCTCCTTTATCACAGGCATTAAATTTTAAGCTCAGAATTCACCAGAAGTTAAAAACATTAGAAACGGTGTAAAAAGTTGGAAAGGGGAGTATTAATGTGGTTCTGTGCCGCAGAGAGCAAGCTGGATGTCAGAACCTAGAGGAGCAGTCACAGCAAACATCTCCATGCCACAACACGATGGAGCTCGGCTGCTAGCACACAAAGTGCCTCTGGGCAGCATCTGCTTTGCATCTGGTGCAGGGCTGGCTCTTGGATCCTTATGTTCCCAACCTCACAGCTGCTGAAACTGTGTATTGACAGTATGTGCAGCTGACAGACACGCTAAGCTTGGCCATAGTGCAGGTGCAAAAAGAACAGAGGTGATTTCAAGAAGCAACACTTTTTTCTTTCCCCCTCCAACCTCTGTGTATTGACATGAAGAAGAAAAGCATCACCTTAATACAAGACTCTTCTTCAGACAGAGAAAACTGACTTGTCCCTGAGCAGGATGATGCTGCTGGATAAGACTGGCCACAGCCAGCAAGAGAAGAAATAGTTTCTGCCTGAGGTTCTCAAAGTTACACAGACCCATAAAGGAACCCCATTCCCCCAAAAGATTTGGCTGGAAGCATCCTCATAAGCTCTTGGCTGTTTGAGATACTTGCTTGGGACCAGAAAGTGGCACAGAAGCGTAACTGAATCTGAACCCTTTAAAGGTCAAGTGTACTCCCAGTAAATGAGCTACCAGGAAAGCCACACTTCTGAACAGCCTATGAGAGGAAGGAGTGCTTTGCAGAACATACAGGCTGGGAACATGGGCCCTGTGAGAGCTCATGCTCTGGTACTTTTCAGTCCTCCTTGTCCAGAGGATCAAACCAGGTGCACAGAGAAATACAGAATGGGTATTTCAGAGTACAAGAGATGCCTATAGACAATGCTTGTTCTCCTTCTTGGCTCAGACAGGCAAAGTTTGCCCAACACACACCACTACTCTTATCAAGGCACTGATCTTCCTACGTGCTGGAGAGCTTCAGCTTTCAGACTCATCAGTGACTAGAGGACATTCAGTATTTTGCAGGAGCAGATTCCTTGACAGGGTCAAGCTCTGCAGCATTTCACGTCCAGCCCACCCCTCTGCTTTTAAACATTTGTTTGAAAAAGAATTGAGCTCACTAGAGGGAAAAACATGCTTGGGGTTTTTTTTCTAATCAGTGCAGAAAGCCATGCTTTGCATTTACTCTTCAATTCACTCCTGTAGATCACCTGCCAGAGTGCAGACTGGACTGGAGCAAACTCAAAATGCACTTGCACTGTCTGCAGCTCAAGTTAAACAGGAGGCTACTAGTCTACTTGTAAGCCAGGAACCTGGTTCACATAACTTGAAATAGGCTTTTTAATATCAGTAAAATCTAACTTAAACCATCCTATAACAGGCAGTTTACACTGATTTCTTGAGCTATAGACAATTCATAGCCATCTCTTCCCTGAAACTCTGCTGTTGTTTTCTAGTTTGAACTTCTCCTCCCAAAAGTGCGTGCAGTATAAAATGATAATATTATAGTTGAGTTCTGAGCACTCTGGCTGGGAGCAGAGGGATGTCATTGCTTCATGGCAATTACTATAATCAGAGGGACTTCCCATCACTCGAGGTTATTTAAATTAAGACCCTTCTAAAAGATATCCTCATGGGCCCCATACAAATAGAGGATTTGCTCCAGGATTTTTTTGGATGTGATTCTCTGGCCTATGTTATGCAGGTCATAGGATTTGGTTATAACGTCCCTTCTGGCCTTAACATCTAATAATCTATGAATCATCTCATTTAGTCCTGTGATCCGGTCTCCATTATGTCACAAGCTCTTTTCAAAACAAAGCAAGAGGCCCATTTTCTCTTGCAGAATGAAGGAGACAGAAAATCAAGGCAAGAAGACCATGAAATACTGGAGGGTCAGTCACAAGTACATCTCATTATCCAAAGACAACTGGTTATTTTTTTCCAGTAGTGGATGAAATGAATTTATTCAGCTCAGGTGTCAGTTTGTAGTTAATGTAGCCTCCTGAATAGCTGTGACCTTGCAGCAATGTTGGATTGATCTGTCTAAATGATGGACTTAGAGGAAGCCTGCTGTATACATTGAGGCCTGCAGCAGTAGTTTATAGTAAGGCACATCAAATAGATCATATGTAACTCTCTGTGGACGTGCTCATGAGTTTTGTTGACAAATCACAAGGAATGGGAGCTCAGAGGCAATCAAACTTACAGAATCTCTGTGGTCACTGCCCCACTATGCAAAGCCTGCCTTCTGTTACATTTCTTCAGGGATGTGAAAATCTGGATTTGAAACGGGAGTCACACACAGGTGTTCCTGTCTAACACCTTTTCATTTGGGATCTTGCCTCAACCAGCAAATACTGAGAAATGAAGCTTCAATACAAAACTTTAAGGTAGGTCATAATAATGGATAATGAGCACTATATGTAACTTATTTAAAGTGTATGAAGTTTGCAGAACATTAAGTTAGTGCTGATTAACGTTCATCAGGAGCATTTCTCAGTATAGCTGTTGTCATTCTGATCTCCTCAGAGAGTTTAATATACCACTGAGGAGATAAACAGGTTGCTTGTTCTAACGTGTGCACAATCTCCTCTCAAGGCTTGTACTGGCAGGATGTCACCTCTCTGCACTCATAATTAATGGATGTGGGAGTATAGTGTGGATATATCCCTTTTCTGGAGAGATTTAGAGGTCTGACACCAGCAAATTGGACTGTGGGTTCCACTAAGCATTAAAGTGCAATTCAGGAATCTCTTCTCTGCAGGGACAGCAATAAGTCCTTGAAAACTCTCCCACAACTGTTTTCCTCATAGAAAAAAAATAGCATTAATCATAACACAGTTTCTTTTCCATGGCCAGCAGTATGGTCCAAAGCATGGTCTCACCCACACTCCCCTGGAATAGCTCAAAAATTACCCAATTGGTTAAAACAGTGGTCGGATCATAGAGTTGTAAGAAAGGAATCAGGTAGGTTGGTCACAAGTTCCCAAACTCCAAACTAATTTGTGTTGGTACAGACAGAAAAGTGGAGCTCAGAATGTGAAAAGACAAGAACAAAGCCTTTGACTGTCCAGTGAGAAACTGCAACTGGGCAGCTCTCATTAATGCCACTGAAGGAAACAGAAAATCCCCGTGCAATCACAGTTTCTTGTTGACAAAATTTTCATGTATCACAAGTTCCCGTACTCACTTCAGTGGCTACTTTACATCATTCCTTCTAGACTTGCTTGAGCCTGTATCAGACAAACTTCCTCTCTCCATACTCATTTCACATCCATTCCTCCATTTCTTTTCATCATACCTCTCTGCTACTCTTTCTTGCATCACCATCTGTCCAAGATGGACTTGCCTGTTTTTCCTCAAACTTAATTTTTCCTGAGAAGCAAGGGCACAATCTTAGTGAGTCTAAAATAAAACCCAAGCTAATGATAAAAGGAAATATATTTTCCTTTCTGACTGCCCCCACTTCAGATTTTCCACATGGCAGATATTTTCAATGTGCTACCACCAGAGGATTGCTTCATCTGCTGGATATGCATTTCACTCCACAAACTAGTTCTTTCCCAGGTGTTTTCCATGCAGGGCTTTCCACATCAAATGACAATCTGCTGCTTTTGTGCAAGATAGTGGTGGTGGTGGTTCAGAAAGAACAAGCTTAGAAGCAGCAGGTTAGAAGGAAAGACACAAAGAGGGCTTCAAGACTGGAGGGAACACATTTGAATCCCTGCCATCAAACTCCAAATATTTCTAGTGATGAGGGGAATGGAGGCAGAGAAAAACAAAAGGTAAATATTCTGCATGCCAGATCTACAGTCAGTGCAAGTCAGCACAGGTCTGCTGCCATCTGGCTGGATACACACACAGAATCACAGAATCACCGGGTTGGAAGAGACCCACTGGATCATCGAGTCCAACCACTCCCACAAAACCCTAAACCATGTCCCTCAGGACCCCGTCCACCCGTAACTTAAACACCTCCAGGGAAGGCGAATCAACCACCTCCCTGGGCAGCATATTCCAGTGCCTAATGACCCTTTCCGTAAAAAACTTCTTCCTAATCTCCAACCTAAACCTCCCCTGGCGGAGCTTGAGGCCATTCCCCCTTGTCCTGTCCCCTGACACCTGGGAGAAGAGGCCAGCTCCCTCCTCTCTACAACCTCCCTTCAGGTATTTGTAGAGAGCAATGAGGTCTCCCCTCAGCCTCCTCTTCTCCAGGCTAAACAGCCCCAGCTCTCTCAGCCGCTCCTCATAAGGCCTGTTCTCGAGCCCCTTCACCAGTTTCGTTGCTCTTCTCTGGACACTCTCCAGAGCGTCAACATCCTTCTTGTGCTGAGGGGCCCAGAACTGGACACAGTATTCAAGGAGCGGTCTCACCAGTGCCGAGTACAGAGGGAGAATAACCTCCCTGGACCTGCTGGTCACACTGTTTCTGCCCCTTCCATGGAGAAAGTCCTACAAAATACAGACACACAGACACACAGGAGGCCTATCCCAGATCCAGAGAAAAAAAGATCCTAACCACATAAAATCAATTTATATCTTCAGTGTTGCAATGTAAGTTTGCACCAGCTTTATGTATACTTGCTAATGGAAGTTTAATGTAAAGAAAAATCTCAAGAAAGGGAATTTAAGCAACAAAAAGTCATGCTGAGTTACAGCCAGCTCCTCAATTCCCTCAGCATCCTTTACTTAGGCAACTTTCCAATTAGTGTCAATGAAAGTTTTGCCTGAGTAGCAATGGAGCAAAAATAGACTCAGAATACCAGGATTTGACCCAGAACCTTTAACATACAGAAATACACAGACCCACACAAACACGCGCAGAGAGGGTAAACCTCAAGAGTGATAATGAGTTTTGATATTTTCATCAGCCACAAAAATGCCAACTACGCTCCCAGTACATTCCACAACAACGTAATATTTATATTTGATCTCTGCAGTGGTTTCACGCTGCATTTTACATAAGCAAGTCAATTCCCCAAACAGTAATGGAAACAGAGGGTACTTGCTGTGGTTTATTTTTTGCATCAGGCATTCTTAGGCAGATACTCATAGGAAAAAATATGACAGGGGAAAGGCGTTAGACTTCCCCTATGCAAACACCAGGAAGGCCATGAACAAGCAGTACAGGACTTTTGTTCTTCTTTTGGAACTGTTGCAAGACTTAATGGCTGCTCTTGCACACTTTGCATACCTAGAAGGTCTCATGCATTGTGAGAGCACATTTGCCAACAGAAAAAATTTGGCCCTGATGCCCAGCAACTAGTGGTCTCTGCAGCGAGCTCCTCTCCTTTTCCAAAGCAGGAAACCACCAAAGTTTTTGTTCTGCTCCTTCTACCCGTGTGAGTGGGATTCAAACAATCCTCAGGCGAAATTGCCCTTCCCACAAGTGCAATTATTTCCCTGGGATCTCTACTAGAAAATCACTGTCCTACAGAGAATGAGCCCAAAGATGAGTTGACTCCTTCAGTGATCCCTAGATCTTGAAATGCATTACTAAGCAGAGTAAAATGAGAGTTTAATGTCGTTAAAAAGGACTGACCAGTTAATACTGGCACCAGTACTAAAATAGCTTCTCAGTAACATGCTACTGCACAGTTTTTTTGACCTACTCCAGTTTTGTAAACATAAGACTCAAAAAACCACATTTAGATCCAGAGTGGAAATGCCACTACAAACTTGGCTTCAGCCCTGGCTTTTGACCATTTACAGACATGGATGCATTACAGATAAGGAATCATCCAGCAGTTTTGCTTGAGCTCCACTTTGTTTTTGAATCTGTGCTTCACATGGAGGTTTGGACAGGTTATTTCCAGCTGCTAGATACTTTTAGAGGAAGCATCAAGAGCTCCATGGAGTTGGTAGTACTGTTCTTTGAGACTTTTGGAAACAGGTTGAAAAAAACAGAAGCCACTTAAGCCATCCTTCCCACACTAAAGCAGAATCACTCAAGCCTGGAGTAAAAAATCTGTCATGCCATATCTGAGCAAGCCACTCTGCACCAGGTGCTGAATATCCTGAATGCAGCACCAAGGAGCTGGAAGCATCCAGCATTTCACAGGCTGGACCCTAAGCTTGTGATTACACAAAATGACATCACTCCCTGTGCCTCACTCCACTGGCACACTGCTGAGAGCCTGGCAGAGGGTTTGGCAGCCGGGGGACATCGTGTCCCACAATTGGCAAGTTTAGCCAACGCTGCCCAGGTAGACCGTTAACATCCCCTTCCGCCACAGCAAGGTCAGTCGAAAAGCTGTGATGGAAGAGCTTGGAATATCCACCTCAGTGAGCCAGCAAGCGCTAAAAGCAATCTTTGCAGGTTATACTGGCAGGGATAAGACGACAGCAATTGGGCTTTAAATCTGCCTCTTTCTCTACAACCATTGGTAAGCTGTTTTTCTTGGTGCATAATTGCTTACAAACTCTTATGGAACATAACAGCTGGAGCGTTAGCATGTCTTCTGCTTCCAGCAAACACGTGTGATTATTTTTTGCATCCTTGCTGGAAAGAACAGAGCAGACTGTACTCCAGGACTTTGTCACCTTAGGACACATGATCAACATTCGCGTGTGTTGCCCTCAGACTTATGTCAGCCTGTTAGCAAAGCAGGAATAGTAAAGGCAGTGAGAGATGAGCTGCATTTCCACAACCCTTCAGCTGTCAAGACGAGCAGAGACTGACAGCAATATGCTGCATGGGGGACGCAGGCCAAACCAGAAATAATCCACCATGTGCCACTGTTCCCAGATTCCACAGGATCTTTTCCGAGGAATCTGATGTCAGGCTTTGAGCATGTCAGTACGACTTGCACTTTGGTAATTTTCCATCTGTAGCTGCTGTTTCTGATATTACACAGAGTTACCACTTACACGTATCACTTTATGAACAGCTGGAGGAGCAGCAGCCAATCTTCCTTTGCATGCTGAAAGTTTTGCTCAGCCAAAATCCACAAGACACACCATATCACTCTGCAAGCCTGGGAGTACGTCACACAGGCAGCTCCACTGGGGTCTTACTGCCTTAGTGTGTGTTGGCACCAGGCTGTGTATGCAGTAATAACAGTTTTGACCCCTCCTTGTTTACTTCCAGATAGATCTGAAGTTACAGAGAAGCCTCCATAGTGCCATAGGCCCCCACTGCTGGTTATGCGACATAGTCAGTGCATGAGGACTTGTACTTGTGAGGCAGCTGTGCCTCCAGAATCAAACAACTGTCTTGAGAAGTATCAAGACATTAATAAGGGGAGTCAAGATAGAGACACAGATTTGTAGTTCCTTGATCCAAGTGTAACATCTGGGGCATTTCTGAGGGGACAGCACCTCAGAGTTTTCAGTATCTAGTTTGACAAGTAAAATAGCCCTCAGAGGAAGCATTAACACAAGAGGACAAGGATGCTACACAAAATTCCTCCCTATTTTGCCTGCTACAACAGTCTACAGAGTCACATGAGATGCGGTGACCAAGTTTTGCAGCCTTCCTCCCTCCATCACATCAGCATTACATTTAGCTCTCAGTGTAGCCAGGTAAATTAATTAAAGTCAAAATTGTTTTGGAAAGCAGAACACCCCCAGGAAATAATAGTCTTAACATCTAGCCACTTCATTGCATTTCTGTTTACTGTATGGCTACAGCTACAGTGCCACAAGCATTAGAAGGTGTGGAAAGATGCAGCTCTCAGAAGTGAAGAACTCAAGGTCAGCTGAGTAGCCCCTGAACAACACCTTGAACAAGAAAAGGTACTCAAGAAATGCCATTGGGCTGAAGAAAACATTGTCACATTTCCCAGCCACATGTCCCAGCTGAACCTTCTGTTCCCTTCTGTTATTTAATACCAGCTTTCCCCAAGCGATCAGAGTGCTCACCAGACTGCCCAGAAAGCCACACAGCCCTCCTGTTATAAATTCAACACCTCTTGAGATATTGGCTTCCGTACCATTAAAAGGGTCTTATGAGCGTATTTTAGGTACTAAGCAATCCTTTGCAGCATTCACTGCTACAAGTTTATTGCTTCTCCAATTCTCACCTTTATCCAAGGAACTTTAGTTTTTATTTTTTTAAAAAACTCTGATTTCAGATCATTTTGCTTCCCTTGCCCACTCCCTCATTGATGTTTAATGTTCTTCAACAAAGTCATACAGCCCTCCTCTATCGTTCATTTCCTCCGCCAAGTGAATTTACCCTCCTTTCCCCACCAACAAGACTTAGATGCTTTCTTTTCTCTCTTCTAAGTCAGTTGTTGCAATTGAATTCCTGTAGCCAACTAGAGTCAATGCACAGATTCCTGCACAGGGCTCTCCTCAAATCACAGTCCTCTCCCTGCCTAAGTGTGCTCCCCGTTCACACAAAGAGGATTAGGTCATCTGATTCCAAGTGTGCACAACGAATGCTACAGTAACAGCTGTTACAGCAACACAGAACTGCAGGCTCTTCAGCGATCCAGTTTAGCATGACCCAGTTTTGAGTCACTATCTATACCACCAGTGTTCTGAAAAGCAGGGGTTTGATTTAAATAAAAGAAAAATTCCCCACATATACAAAGCTCTGGGCATAGTTTTATGACTGAAGTGCTCATACAGCCAAAGAAAAGAGCAAAAAGGCATTTGACTAAAATAACATGCACAGTTGCAACTGGCAGCATTGATTCTATGCCACAAGCTAACACATGCCACCTGAGGATTAGGCAGTGCTTCACCACACATTGCAATATGACAATAAAACCCACGCTTACTCAAGACTGGGATATGCAAGACATGGCAATGTTGACTGTAACTAGCTTGTAGAGCTCAGTTCCAGCACTGACGACTGCTTGCTGCAGTCGTTGCTGCTGAATCAAAAACGTGTGTTGAAACCTGAACTAAATCAGTGAAAATTAATGTGGATTAACTGTGGATGCTACATTTCTCAGTCAGCAGAAGCAGGTTTCCGCCAGGTAAAACAGCATCCCACGTTTGAGAGGGAGCTCTTCCATCAATGCCTCATCTGCTAATAAGAACAAAGGTGATAGTACAACCAGGACCACTGAAGGAGCGCTGTTAGAGAGCTGATTTGGCTTTTTTTTTTTTTAAATGCAATTCTCTCACAAGCACAGGAACTTCAGTTTTCACTGGACCCAAGAGGAGAAGAAAGCTGCTTCTGTCCCTACCGCATTCCCTGCTCTCCAGCACTGCCGTGTGATGCAAGAGCTGGACTCTTCATCTCTCTATATCTTCAGCTGTACCACAAGCCAGCAGGGATGGTCACAGCAACATAACCTTTTACTAAAAGTAAATAATAACAAGCTATTCTATGTAGACTCGTTCTTGGAAACAATCCCTTCACTTCTTAATTAGGAAACTCAAAACTGTCACTGATTCCCAGCTCTGGCAAAGAAGCTAAGGTTCGTATTTCTAATCAAGTTCACCAACAACATTTGGGTTTTGGGTGACTCACTTGGACGCAGCAGGGAACCTCAGAGGTGAATACAGGCATGGGGATACCATAGCTCCAGAATCCTTTTTTTTAAAGTAGCGCCGTCTAACTTGCTCCCACCCAAACCTCTCCCCCTATAAATAAAACCTTTTAACAGTCTAATTCCAGCTCCAACTCCTTTCTCCACCTCTTATGAGACCCTCTTGAAAGTCTTGGACTTGCCAACATTAGGGATTAGACTGTACATGGCTGTCCTAGCACAGAACAGTGAAAACATCATGTAATTTCCATTTTTCTCCCGGTTGTGCACTTTCAAAGTCCCACACTACTTATGGTTTCCACGCCACATATTCTTGTGTCCGTTGCCATGGTGCAGCCACTGGTTTGTCATTAATATTGTGGGTAACTTCAGATCCTTGACCTCAGGGCTTTCAGAGCTTTCATGGTGTATTTTCCTCTTGATTGAATTGCTCTGCATTCCCAAGCATAGCTAAAACAAAAATAAAACACTGCTGCTTTTGAATGGGGAAAATTCATTTCACAAAGACAGGCTAGCAAAGGCTGAAAACCCCTTGAAGAACTGCAGATTAAAAGGAAAACAGCCATTCTCTGCAGATGTAGTGACTGTGGCATGGATTCAAATTTACCTACAGCATCTGAGTCAAGCTGTGGGCCCCAGGATCCATGCATGAACTTAATACCTGCCCCAGTTCTGACTTGAATAATATGCTGCCCCACTGCCAGAGGACCTCAAATCTTTCTATAAATTCTCATCTATGAACTTCCACAACAGTTTCAAGAAATGCAGAGCTACTTGCTTCCAGATTGCAGATAGGAAGACCAAGGTACAGAAGCAGTAAACTGAATGACAGATGCAGCTCATGGCTTCCCATGCATTTGCCCTACCTTGATTTGTGTTCTTGCCTTAGTGAGCTACAGGGGTATTTGCACATCTAAGGGTACCTGACTCCCAGAGCAGTCTTGTGCAAATGCTTTTGTGTCTATGATTTTTGTCCAGTGGGATTATTACCTAGACAGCAATTGGTAAACCAAATGCTATCTGTAATTCTCTATATTCAAACCTTGATTTTACTGAGAGCAGAACTTAATCTTAAATATTTTTTAATGCTAGTGATAACTCTCATTTCAGAAAGCAGTCCACTTCTGAAGTCCATCAGAAATTAGTAAACTCACATCTATTAGACTGAGGCTGTGGTATCCTTGCTTAACAGAAGCATAATTTATTTTTTCAGTCTGAAGAAAGCAGCCACTGCCATGGAAAATGGGATGTTTGTCACATCAACAGCCAAGTGCCAAAACTAAACTACTCTTCAAGTTAACAGGTTTTTAAAACTGCCTACGCTTAAATTATTGCTTTTATACAAGATTTTTCTGTGAAATGCACCCCCAAAAACATGGATTTGCACTAAAAAGGCCTAAGGCATCATATTTCTGAAAACCCAAGTCTCCTGCCCAAATTGGTGGTAGTTTATTTGGTGAGGGGCCCTTCAGTACTTGAAAACCCAAGGGAACAGCAATATTACCATTTCCCGTTTTTCTTTAAGGCATTCTTTATTTAAAGGGAAAAATACATCAATTATAACCTATTTTGAGAAGATGCTTCAGAAGCTGTAAAGAAAACACCTGAATCTGCATGCAGTACAATACTGCACACATTAGGTAGGCAGTTTTAGGCACTTAGAAATGCCTGCTAACAGTCCTGATGATGGCAATAACCACTGGATTATATCTGAATCAATACAAACATCTGCCTGGAAAAATAAAGAGCAGCAAATATACAGACACAAAGTCTGAGGGCTTCTCTGCAAATGCTGGGAGAGCAAA
Source organism: Piaya cayana (assembly GCA_013389865.1). NCBI lineage: Eukaryota > Metazoa > Chordata > Aves > Cuculiformes > Coccyzidae > Piaya > Piaya cayana. The sequence continues at coordinate 139,261 of WAAB01025203.1, forward strand.
AAACAAGCAAATGAGAGAGGGAGAAGTAGCATAAAAGTACAACTGTCTCTCTTAGACCGGGGGCCTGCTTGAGCTCACTTGCCAGTGAAGCAATTTTAGGACTGCTCTCACTTCAAGTCTCTCTCCTCCGCTTCCCTTACACAGCCAAGAAAGCCCTTTCCTGAGGACAGAGCAGAGCCATATCACACGGTGTTTAGGGACAAAACCATCTCCCTGCCACGGACAAGTCGTCTTGCCAGAGGCTGGGAATAAAGCCAATCCCACAACTTCTTCCCAGCAGAATAAGGACTCCCTTTACTATTTGCTCAGTCAAGAGGACACTCCAGCTGGCTTCGGCCCCTTGAGAGGGCTTCTCTTCTGTGTATTTGCCTTGCCAGGACAGCTACATCAGGGCGGCTCTTTGACTATTGCAGTGAGGGCAAGTCTGCTGTAAGGTGCCCCAGGCAGCCTGTTTGAAAGCCTTTCATTGGGAAGGCTGGTCACACTCTGCTTTAGACAAAAACGCTGCTTGACAAACAGCCTTGTTCCTCAGATACCCAGCTGGAATAAGGAGTGGAGAAAAAAAAAAGGCTGTGAATTCCCTCATGACTTGCAGAAGGGCAGTACCTGACTTTTATTCTTTTTAAAAGCCTTTATAAAACCAAAATATATATAGCATGGACTTATAGAAGCACAGTAGAAATAAGGGGAAATGCCAGATATCCCTTCCAGGGTTACATCTTCAGGGATGCTGAACTTTGCCACCTTCTTATGAATAAGGTAATTAAAACCTCAAGATCATAATTTAGTTTTCCTCATATTATCAGCCCAAATTTCATGTTAAAGAGAGCCTCTTTGGTTCAGGTACCAGTCTTTTGCTTTCTAATATCAGAGCTGGAGTTGTTTGGGGTTTTTTTATCTATTTATGAACAAAATAATGCTGCAAGTGGGATCTCTGTCTATATATTGCAGAAAGTCACATCTGTTCCAATGCAGTGAATCACACAGGATTAGTCTAATAAGCTCTGCTGTAAATCAGACTCAAAGCATCTGGACTATACTTAGGAGGAGCAAAATGCAGGATACCTACAGAAACTGATCTGCCTGGCCTTTTCAAGGCCCAAATCCATCCATTCACTCCAGAGCCCCGTCAGTGCTGTCCTGAAGCATGCAGAGGCTTTCCACCGGCAGTATCAGCATCCAGAACAGGGACCTGATGTTACTCTGAGTACAACAGAGAACAGACCTAAACACAGACTTTCATTTATTGTGCTGACACACCTCAGCAGCCTCCTCACTTTTCCTTTTCAACAAACTGACCTGATCTTGAGAGGCGAATGTATTTTCCACAGCATTGCACGGGAAAGTCATTGTGGATGCCTGTTAACACTGTCAAAGTTCTATCCAAGGTTTTGTGTGGCTCTTAAACAAACAAGAGTTTAACGTGTATCTGATTTCCACATTGTGTACATTTTTGCTACCATCTCTGCTCCAGAGGGATCAGGAGTCAGCATGAACATAGAACTGCACCTCCTTATCACAGAGGAAAGAGATTAATAAGCATCAGTACAGAATTTTTCACTTGGAAGCATTTCATTAGGCAAGATTTCTGTCACGTGAAGAACATAATGCTGGAACGGAAATAGCTTAAGCCATTTTATAAATTGGCATGAATCAAGGCACACAGCAGGCATTGAACTGATTCCAGTCACGGTGTTGCACACTTCACTTACTGGATGATGATATAGTTTCATGACTGTTGATTCATTAATTTTGTTATAACCTACAGTAGTCTATTGTCTATCAGTACCTTGAGGTTTCCAACTATTTCCCTACCAAAGTTATGAGCTACTTATATATACATCATCCAATTATCTAACAGTGACAATAAAAATAACACCTGGTAGTTACACTACAATGCAAATGTCACGAAATTGGCATTTTGTCCTGTTCTGTTATTGCTTGCTGTTGGTGGCCAATTCACTTAGGAGACAGTTTCCTCATATCCACTAATCTGGAGAATCCTGTTTCAGACAATCAAGATCTCCATCTGACATCAAGAAGAAATACAGATACTCAACAAATCAATCCCTCAGTGCCTCCAAGCGATCCCTCAAATAAGGTAGAGAGCCCTAGAATTCAGCTGTGTAATAATTCTTTAGCCATTTAATCAGATAGAACAAGCTTCATGAACCAGCTGATTCCTGCCCGATGTTCCCAAAAAAAGATGCCTGAAGGACTGCAGTGCAGATCTCTCTCTCCTGATCCACCATCCCATGCATTAAATTTGCTGTGTGAGTCACCCAGCTGCATTTCTTATGTGGAGTCAAGAGAAGAGGTCATAGCTTTGCATGCTTGGGGTTAGGCTACGTACAAACCCTGAGGCCAGAGGAGCCCAAAAAAACCCATACCCAGATGCATCTGTATGGTGAAGAATCCCACAACATACTGCCTCATGCAAAGAAGGGTGAAAGAAAAGCTCTACAAAACAAGACAGACAGACTCTGATCTAATAAATACACACAGATTTTAGTTGCTTTATGGAAAACAACTGCACAGCTCTCCATACTGCTTTCTAGCACAGCACAGCAAGACCCAACATTTTTACGGGTTGTTTTTAACCCTGTAGCCTAGTTATAAGGATATGTTGTTCCACCAAAAACTGTATGTGCTCTGGGTAGCAAATTTAAAAGTAAAACTTTGTGCTGAAACTAGGACGAGATGAATCCTTCATAGAGTGGCACCTGCCTGACATAATGTTTAAGTACAAAAGAATGAAACCAACCAAATTTTGCAAAAGCCTTTGTGTGTGTGATGTGCTTTGTAAATCTTCTCTCACATCTCAAAGTGCTGTCTCCAGAGAGGAACTTTTTTTTCTCCTTCCCTCAAATGTGTTTTATAGTTTTATTCTAATTTTACAACACAATCTGTGACAGCTGGTCACACGGTGTGTCTGGGTTGAATAAAGACCAGAGACCTTTTGCCAAGCCTCTACGCAATGTGCTGAGCTTAATGAAATGTGTCAGCTCCACTGTGAATTGTGCATTCATGGAACTGAATGAATCTGAGTTTTCAAGGAAAACTTAAGGGATACATAACTGCACACAGCAAACCCCAGGGGGATGGAGAGAGGAATCCCAGAGAAACACTCACCAGCTCTACTAATAGCAAAATAGATCCTCATAACTGGAATTCAGTCAACCTGTTAGAGCAATAATTCAAAACTATCAACCACTACTGAGGCCTCAAGGGAGAACAAGCACAGTTTAGTGGCTGAGTTAGAGTGGTAGGTGCCAGTGGGCTACGTTACAGTGCAGTTCTGCCATATACATCCATCACAAGCCTAAGCAAGTCCCATCATTTTGAGGCCTCTCTCTCCTATTTACACAGCGGGAACAAAAGTGCTTCCTCTGGATCAGTTTGTTTACCTATTGAAGTTATCAGCCCAGGAGGACACTGACCACTCCTGAACACAAAACAGTGCGTACCTGGTACTTGAAGCTGTTATCATCACTGGGAGAGGACAGGCATCCGGGAGAGCCCTGTATGCAGTGAACATAACATTGCAAGGTACGCAAAACAAAGTGCATAATGTAAACTGGATTGACCTTACTTTTTTTCTCCTCCTAATGCTGTAGAAGAAAGACGATACTGGTAAACATAAGAAATACTGATTTTAACAGAAAAAGAAATCTTCAAGAGGTTTAAGAATTTCCTGCATCATGTCAGTCTGTGAAAGTCATGATCCCATTGCATTTTTCCTACTTGTAGTTTCTCACGAGAAGTCAGTCTATGCGTAAATAAATTAATGCTTTGATTCTCCATTGGAAACAAAAGGCAACACCAGTGTACAGCATCCTTGTGAATCACACAGCGTATGCTCTGGGAATCTTTCAGACATAAGAGATTCGCAAGGGAATGGGTAAATTGTTCCCCCAGTAGCTGTGAGGGAATTGCTCTGTTTTACTTTTCCTCAGTGTTTTCAGTTACCTGTCAGCTGAACTACTCCAAATTCAGATCTACCTGTGTCATCTGTGAGCACCTTGCTATAAAGCAGGGAAATGTGTAACAAGGCACCTGATGTCCATGGTTGGGGCTCATTGCATTTTGCTGTCAAAGTCAGCCTGACATTTCTGGATCAACAAGAAGCCACCTGACCTTGTCACGTGAATTTAACCAGGAAAACAGCAAACACAATACTTGCACAAACATTGTCAAACAGAAGTAGAGATGCCAAAACACGGACGTCCTTTGGGGTAGAATTAAAAGTCAAAGACAGAGCTCCCAGAGGTGTGAACAGTGCTTTCAGCATTCTCTACTCTCACCAGCAGCTTTTACCTCAGAAGTGCTTTCCTAAGGAATTAAGCATTACAATGTCCTTTTGGATAAGAAAAGGCTATTACTCTGTTTTACATTAAGGGAAAAGGAAGGTTAGATGACTCTTGCAAACCTTACACCTGTGCTGGGAAAAGGAATAAAACCCTAGCTATCTTTGCTCCACTCCCTGGCTTTAGCCCAAGACCATATTTTTCTACCTCCTAACACAAGCCCTGCAGAAACGTGCTCAAGAAGAGAATCTTCCCCTGCAACCAAGAGCTTCCGTCTGGTAACATGGTTCTGAGCTGTGCCAACATGCCATGTGTGTTAACAATAAAAAATAAAAGTCGCAGCCATTCGAGAATCTCACTTTCAAAATGGCCCAGTGCCTGCCACCCTGTCTGCAGCCACCTTCTTTTTGTACCTGAACTAACCGCACCACCCTCCTTGTCCCTGAACTCTCCTTCTCCTTCCACATCTGTTGCCTGCAAATCTTCCTGTCACCACCTCCATTTTTAAATGCCAAGACCCGGGCTGCACCCTTGTTCCTTCAGGACATGACCACTACTGGCCATGGGGAAGTGCATATTCCTCTTCTTTCATAGACCCTCCCCAGCTACCCGAGACACCAGACCCATCTGATACAGTGTGTAATTTCCTACCCTCTTATCCTATGCGGAAGGCAAGACAAAGGCTAGATGCATCCCAATCACAGCAGAAACATAGCTTTGTAGATTCGGCTGCATCAGGGGAATGTGAGATGCCATGTTATAGGATAGCATCTAATGCAGTGTTAGTGGGATCCAGGACAGGACCCACAGCCCCCTGATTTCACCAATAAATCTTTGATCTAAGACATGTCTTGCCTGCAATGTCTTATCTACACCCCACTGACTCTGAGATCCAGTTCAAAATAGTCCTTTTGGATTTTCTACTCCTCTCTCTCTCATTGCTTCCTTTGTTCCCCATTTGCCCCTGTCATGACACAAACACATTGCTGGAGCAAGACCTTCTCACTGCCCAAAAAGCCATGGGATCTTCCTCTTATCTTCTGCTAATAAGCCTGTGAATATTCAAATATGTACTTTGTATTTCTAACCAAAGCTTCATTACCAGCGTCTATTCTCTGTCATCCTGCATGTGATTCTGGAAATGGTTCGGGGGTAAGATTTATTACAGGCTATTGCAGTGTGCTGTTTGTTGAGCCTAATGAAAGCAGCATTTATCCAAGAGGAGGGATTAATTTAAGTGTTCTGTATCTCCACTATAGCAACTTTTAGTCCATGTGTTTGTAGGCAAGCCAACCTGATCAATTCTAATGTCCTGTGCAAGAAATACATTTTTCAAACAAATTCTCAGCAGGGTACATTTGTTCAGCATCTCTAGCTCTAGAAGGGGCCAAGTGAGGTGATAGAGTCCGGAATCTTACACGTCTCGCTCTGGAAGTGCCCTTAATGACAGTCGTGTTCCGAGTCTGTAGAAGTGGTTTTAATTACTAAAGGGAAAAAACGAAGTCAAAGCTAAGCCAGCTGCCAGGGCTTCCAGAGGACTGACTACATTCACAAATCTTGTAATCTTTTTATGTTCATTATGAGAATACTTCAAAAAAAAAAAAAAAAGGGCAATCAAATCTTGGCCAACAAATTAAATGCTTATTCAAAGATTAATTCGCATCATCTGTACTCCATTAAATGTTCTCTTTTGCCAGGGAATATAATGCAATATTTTCAGGGGGAATAGTTGCTGCTGTTGCCAAGAGCTTGCAATTTACTGACTCTTGCAGCATTGACATGGGAGTCACTGGGCTACGGGCACAGCTAGAGCTGATAATGTAGCAATATACAGTATGAAACATATGGAGCAAATCTACTTCATTATGGTGTTAAAAGGTACTGATTATGACTCTGAGACGCAGCCAAGTGACAAGGGGGAAGCAAACCCATCCTTCATTATCTCATGAAGGGAGTAATTGCCTGTTGCTGGGTTTGATTTTCCCCCCAACTATTGATCCATGGAGATTTCATTTGAAAATCAGAAGACAGGGCTGAGAAAAGTGTGACTTAATTTCAATACATCTAACCTGAAACATCGTAGCAAAGTAATTTTCCCAAGAATAAATGCATAGTACCACTAAAGGCAGATTCCACAGAATAATAATAAAAGAAACAGTTTCCCTGATCAATTTGTCATTCCTTTCAGAATACACAGTAAGTGCCAGAATGCAGTTCTACTATCCTGCCAATATCTACATTTCCTAAACACAAAGTTTTTACCTTTTCCCAACACCAAAGGCCAGGACTGTGGTGTCAACCTTTGGAGATCTTATGAGTAGATGTTAGATGGGTGCATGTACAAGACTGAGATTCATGAGAGCCACTATGCTCAGAACAGAACTGCCTATTTAGCTCATAGGAAACCATAACTAGTTAGGCTTTACCCTCAGGGAGCTGTTAATAGTGGATTTAAATAGCTACAAAGACAATTGAACAATTCGAAGGTGTTTACATCTTTTACTGGATTAGCTCCTGCTCTCATTTCTGTGTAAGCACTCTAGAGACTCCATTGTAATAAATATCCCAAAATAGTCATTAATCATGCAAGACTCAATTTCTTTTTCATTGTTTTTTGGTTTGCATCACAAAGTATCCACAAAGAACTGAGAGGTAAATCTTGTGTGTAAAAAAGTGGTGGTATCTAAATAACAAACATAGTGTTGCAAAAGCAAGCACAGGGCACATCTGGGAGAACGGGCAGATAATTCCAGCTGCTAAATTAACATTGAGACTTCAGCTGATGAGATGTAGGCTGACTGATATGCTGCACCCCAGAATCCTGGCATACTGGAAGCTGCTATAAGGGGGAGAAGCAGATGCTGAGACCTGCATGCAAAATGCATTCTATCATGTGGCAATGCTGTTTATTATTCACATTCCACCTCTGTACTGTTGATAACATGCACAGACACAGAAGGTGGATTTATCATCACGTTTCTGTTCCTACACAGGCGACCGTCATCGGAGAGCTTTGGCAACCGCTGAAGTACTGAACAAGAAAAAACTAACAGTAACTCTGGGCTTCATAGTTTTCTCTTAAGCAGCTTTGACAGGACTTGTTGAGCAGGCAAGAGAGCCCTAAAACTTTCAAGATGAAAGCAGAAATGCAGGCATAACAGTCAAGCTTCATTTGAGTTAACACCTTTACCATTGTGACCAGCAATACTTTTTCCAGAGAAATGCAGGCAGGAGACTAAATATATAACTGAAAGACATGGCTCCTGGACTGCAATCCCAGCTCTGCCACTGACGTGTTGAGCAATTTCATTACGGGAATTTAACCCCTGGTTACAGCGCCTTCCTTATTGGCAAATGAACAAAAGGATATTGAACTTCCTGGGTGAGGCTAAGGTGAGTGTGTTCTGCCATATGCTTCCAAGACAAGCACTGTTCTTATGTAAAATGTTCTATATGCTTCCCATATGCTTGTTCCTGCCTCCATTTTTCTAGTGGTGGCAACTCTGCTGTTCATTTCAAATAAGAAGCTTCATTTTCCTTTTTCCACAGATGCACAAACTATACTTCATATCACAGGAAGCTGCTTCTAATAAATATCTCAAAATCTACCCCATTCTTCATTTAAATACCTACTTAAAACCAACTCTGCCACAAAAACAGTCTAAAACATGACAATGATGAGGCAAGTTCATAAGCTGAAACCTTCTTGTATTATGCCAAAATCATCTATGACTGCACTGTAATAGAAACATGAAAAGGAGGTGTCTGATCTAATGGTGCTCCACATTTGCATGAGCCAGTGTGTCCCCACATTCATGACAACATGGATAAAGAAGCCTGGGTCCAAGTCAACTGAGAGCAGGTTTGAAACAAACCAGAAGAAAAAGTTATCCACACAACACAAACTATGCAGCTTGCGACTGCATGATAGGGGTCAAAATGGGATTAATCACATTCACAGAGTCACAGTCTATTAAATCACTAAATCAGGATACAGCTAACCTGCTGGTGGGTGTTTTACCAGGGGACAGACCAGTCAATTCATGGCCTGCTTCTTGATCTCTTCCTTTCAGCCTTTGTTACCAGTCATCAGAAAGGATGTCAGGCTAGATAAACCTTTGCTTTCACCCAGTACCATGTGCTTTAGGATTTCAGGTAAATTAATAAGACCTGCTTTTCAGCAAGAGCTTATTAGCTCTAGAACAATTTCATGCTATATTGCTTCTAGCTCTGTGACAGCCCTCACAGAGCTGGGCACAGCAGCACATTGTTTTGATATATCCCTGTCTGTCTTATCCCCATTTACTTGTTGATATATTTTATTTAGCAGGCATATGATAGGGAGTGGGACATTTGTTTGCTCCTATGTTTACTAAATGGTCAACATGACTATGCATAAATATTAGGCAGAGGAGATACCAAGGTAAACTGTCAGAGAACCCCTGTGGAGTGAACACATACAGTCCCGACCTCCAGCTCCCTCAATCCATCACACAAGGTTAGTTGATATGATAAGCACCGTAAATAGAAATGACTTGTTCCAAGTAATAGCTGTTAAACCAATAAACAGCCAAAACTTTGGAGAAAACCCACTATTTTTCTTCCTTTATCAAGCAAGACTCTGTATCTTTTTTTTTTCTTCCCTTTTTAAACAAGTTCAGTTTGTGGAGATTGAAGAAAAACAAGACGTCCTTTCAAATCCCTTCTCTGGATCAAACCTCATTAGGTTTTGATGTCAATGGTGCATAGAAGGCTAACCGCTGCCAGCAGAAGTATTTGGCAGCAGGACTGTTACATAATACAATCCTGTCTTTCACAGAAGAGAGAGCTCTGTGCTACTAAATGTGCTAAAATTTAACCCACTGCTTTGCTCCATCCAGCCAAAACAACTCCATACAGTTTCCATAGTACTAAGTGATGGTTATAAAAAAAAAAAAGCCAAGCTTCTGCTTGCAAATACCCAGAAATACTAAAACCACATATAAGTATTTATTTAAGGAAATACACATTTCCCTTTCCCCATCTCTGACTGAAATCTACTCTGAGAAGGGTAGATGTTTGTCCCTAAAAGCAAGAGGATTATTTAAAAAAACCTCACACATCTATTAGAAAAAATATACTAATGAAAAGAAGTGTGTTACTCTCAAACTGTCACTGCTTCATGGAAACATTTGGATTCAGAGCTCTGGAAACAGAATATTTTCCAAGGCTGTTTACAGTAAGCTTGAGTTTTCAATTCCCATGAGTAGGAAGAAAATATCTTACAATTTTTTTTTTTTCCAGAATGGCTTTTTAGCTGTGCCTGTGTACACTATGATGATAACCCCCCCCCAATATTAGCTTTCAGTGGTGTAAATCAGGGGCACTTTTGGTCCCATTCATAGTTTCTGCCAACAAACTGACATGGCAATTTACAGTGCCAGATGCTGACAGGTGATATTCCCACTGAACCCAAGTTTTGAAAAACAAATTATCTTCTTGGAGCCCCAGTATAAAACAGCCCATACAATTTCAAGGAGCTGTCCCAGTATCTTGTGTTCAGTGAATGAATAGCCTCCAGCAACAGTGATACTAGCAAACTTGGTAAGAGAAATCCCAGTTATGGGACTGACTGAAACTGCAAGAAAGGATTTGACCTGTGGGGAATCAAATGGAAAAAGTCCAGGAGGCCCATCTCTACCCAGTCACTTTATAGTCACCACTAGACATTTCCCCATGGGCCTCTCGGAGCTGGAGGAATTATTTGGGGATAAAAAACCATACTCAACATAGAGTTAATGGGAACTGTGAGGTAAAGCAGGGGGAAGCAATGTGCACTTGACCCCACACTGAAGATATGAAGCGTGGTGTGACCAGCTGTCTTTCTACTCTAATTTCTCTACACAGTGTGGACACAGGTAGCCACAGACATAGCACATGCCAGAATTGATTGTATTACCTGTCCTGGGTTCCTGCAATAGTGAAAGCTGATTCTGAGGGAGGGAAGATATTCACCGAGGCAGCTAGGAAAATTGCTTTCCCTATGCCCTTCTGACAGGGAAGTCAGCAGAGGACAGTGATATATACAGTCTGAATTTTCCTCTAAGGGAGCCTCTCCATCCACTGAGAGCAGAAGGCTGGAAAAATCCAGGAGACCCAAGCCTTGCCTGCCCTGGTTTGGCAAACAGGGCAAGCAAAGTGCCACCTCCCAGAGGCTGAGTTGGCCTGAGCCCCTACAGTGCTCCCATTTAGAGATAGTGTTACCGTAGCGTCCAGCAAAAATCTCTTCATCGTGGCCTGAAGATCATCTCTTGATCCTCCTCCAATCCTCAAATGAGGCCATTATGTTTTCAATTGAACTGTATATTTCATGGTTTCATGGGTGGCTATTTCACTGTACTCAAGGAGGAGCACAAGAGGAGAGAAAGTAGGTGGAAAGAGTGACTTAGCTTTAGTAAAACTTAGTTTACTTAGGAATTTAGCTTTTGTTTCCCTGAATCAGGAATTAATTAGCTCTTTGTTTAGTTGTTGTGTATTATGCTTTGCTAGGCAGATAGCAGCCTAGAGCAAGTACTACATAAACAAACACTTGTTAACGGAGACTTGGAGCATGACGGAAAATCTGGGAATACAAACCAGCTAAAAAGAGACAGAGCAGTCCCAAGCTGGTGAACGGGTATTACATACATGTCCAAACCCCTTAATACTCCCCTTTCACACACCACTATCCCCACCACCAAGGTCCCAAATAACAGACACAACTGGGAGCACGTCCACATGACAATGCAGCCTCCTGCAGAACGAGGATTTGGGCAGAGGGCACCCCTCTTGGTTCCAGGAACAGAGCAGCCCCTCCGAGCCCCAACCCTGGCCCTCTCTCCTGCCTGCCCAGTCCCTCAGAGGGATGATACAGCAAAAACCTGGCTCTCAGCAACTTCTTGTTACAGCCAGAGAGCTCAGAGGTTTCTCTTGGCTCACTGGCTGACTTGTGTAACCAGGGTGAGGTGGTGTGGGGAGCACGAAGGATGAGACTGGATCTGCAGTGCTAGGGGGAATGGAGGGGAGCTTGGCTGTGTTTTACTGGGTGTGAAAAACATAATTAACAGTTTGGAGTCAGTATGGCTGTGCATGGACAAGGCCTGGGTTATACAAAAACAGCGACTATACTGAGAGAGGCAGGGATCACCTCCGTGGGCAAGGACATAAGGAAATTTTGAACCAACAACCCTCGTGAGGTTCATTTCCTCTTCCTACTTTATTCAATAGCAGTATGGTTCTCCCTCATCTTCAAAGTTTTGTGTTGTTTTTACATCCAACTCTTTGCACAGGTCCCCACTAGGCCATTATAGGTATCTTGAATTATCATAATTTCAATACTATCTGTATGTCATTTCCTTATAACCACAGGCAGGAATCAAATTGCTTTTATCTGTTTTAATGTGTAGGCATTTAAGTAGATTGATAGAGAAAAGCAGCACTCAGAGGACACCAGACTATCATGACGTGTCCACCTTCTAGAAACCATAATGTCTACCATAATTTGCCTCTTTTCCTGATGAACCCAAAATCATTATTATCTTTTTATTATTACAACACCAGTTCATGATCGTCTTTGTAACAACAGGTTCTTAATAGTAATTTTATGATAGTCCCTTGATGCAAGTAATCCAGCAGAAGCGTAACTGCGTGTTATTCATTTTTGAGGATTATTAAACTTCTACCAGCAAATAGAACAAATCTTTATGATTATACATCTAAAACAGGATCTGTTTCAACCCCACACAATATTTTCTTATGCAAACATTACAATCTAGATGTATCACTCAGGCTTAAACACACTGAAGAGTATTCAAAAGCCTTTGGTGCTGAAATGACTTTAAATCACTGTATTTAAACTATTTTAAATCTCATCAAAATCTAATTTCTCTCAGTCCCCCCCACCCCACCTTTTTTTTTTNCCAGCAGAAGCATAACTGTGTGTTATTCATTTTTGAGGATTATTAAACTTCTACCAGCAAATAGAACAAATCTTTATGATTATACATCTAAAACAGGATCTGTTTCAACCCCACACAATATTTTCTTATGCAAACATTACAATCTAGATGTATCACTCAGGCTTAAACACACTGAAGAGTATTCAAAAGCCTTTGGTGCTGAAATGACTTTAAATCACTGTATTTAAACTATTTTAAATCTCATAAAAATCTACTTTCTCTCAGTCCCCCCCCGCCCCACCTTTTTTCCCCCCTTCTAAAATCACATTACGCACTGTTGTACACATGTTGTAGACAGGTTTGGCCTGAACTTTAAGACAGGCCAAGTAAAACTTTGATCTTCCTATGAACATCAATGGCCACACAAGAGAGTTTTTCAAATGTAAAGCTTTGTTTGCTGGCTGAACGTATCAACATCTAAAACATTTGTGCTACCAACTTAGTCCTCACTTAGCCATCAGACAAAAAACATGACTTCGGACCCCATTTAAAATCCACATGACAACTTTGGCATTCACATTTTAATTTGGTGTCCTTGCCCTTGCCTGCAATCACACAAGAAGTTAAACTCAAAATGTTAATTTAATCCCTCTGACTTCCTTATGACTTGGGTTGCACTGAACAATTCAACCTAGGGATGTGTCAGCTGAGCCATATGAGGGTACAATATAAGCAGATCACATTGTTACTACTGGTCGGTACATATTTGTCTTCCAGGTAAACAAGTAAATAACAATGATTAGACAAAGCATTTTTTAACTACTTTCCCTTTATATCATCCAAATACTTCAGAAGCACTTTAATTAACCACTGCTTTCATTGCATCCTTGAATTTGGACTCCTTTTCTAGATATGTCCCCTTATAATTATTACATGTGCTGCTTTTCTTTGCAGATAACATGTTAATCTGTGTCCACATCAAATAAGGATAAATTCATATCCCAGAAAGTCTACCTTTGGTTTTAGCAGTTCCCTCAGAAGTATGAAACTGGGCTGTCAGCTAGTCTGCCTGCACCATTTACAGGTTACTAGTTAGTTAACCGGCACCTCAGGACAAGGAGACTCTCTCAAAACCATCTCCTCCTATTTCTTTTCTCAGATGACACTGTCTAGTTTTGAGGGGAAAAAAACCCCACACCAAAATGAACCTTAGCATTCAGGGCTTCAGGTTGGTGACAGCTCTGAACTGCACAGAAACAGACTCTTAGGTGAAAAGACTGGTAAAACATTCAGTTTGACCAATAAATATATCAGGGATCAAAGTGAGAACTTTAGAGCTTAAGTAATTTGTCACTATAACTCAAGCCAGAAATCTTTGTTTCTTTGAGTTGGGCTTGTAGAAGTCAGTCTCTAGGGACTGAACAGTGATCTCTTTACTCTGTGCTCAGCAGATGACACATGCTCCCCTGTGCCCAGTAGTGCAGACTGAAGCGATGCTGGGACTTGGACCATCTACCCACATACAGATTCCCCTGCTCCACCCTCAGAGAGAAGAAGATGTCTCATCAAATCACGAGTGCTAAAAACAAACACAAAATTAAATAAAAAAAATTACCAGGTTGGGACATTTTGTGCTCCAATACCACCTAAGTGGCAACATTGTTTTAAAAAAAATACGACTTTTTTTTGGCAAATCAACCCATTTCCCAACAAGGAACAGGCGCTCTGGGTTACTTCAGAGAGGATATAAACAAGCCAAGTTTTTCACAGTTGCAAATTAGCTACTGCACACGTACATGTAACATTTGCAGAACAATTTCCCAACACATACATTTGTACTAAGAGTCTTAATGTTCCTATGGTGCAAGAGTGATTTATATGTGAGGCGTGTATGACAGATTCATGCCTCCTATCCAGAGAGGCTGTGTTATATACCATATATCAATTCTCAGTCTTGGTTTCTTTTCATTTTCTCTATTAAAAAACCAAAAGAAAATTAATCAAAGAATTCAGAAATTCAATTTGCTAGCCTACCAGATTTTGCATATTGATTTAAATGAACCAGATCAAGACTATTAAGGACTAAGATCAAGAATAACTACTGCATTAAAGAATATTTAATCTGGAGTGACAAACAGAACAGCCTTGTGTCTTGACTCTTTTCTTTGAGTACAAACTGTACAGGAGCAGGGTTCAAGAAACGAGCACAAACAGAGAATTGTCTTCCTGAAAATGTGTTGAGCACCAACTTTTTTTGCACAAAAGCTAGATATTTACAGCTTTGGAATGACAAAGACGCTACACTGTCCCTGGCCCTTACATTGGACGAGCACAGCTGGGAAAAAGGAAGGCAGGACATGGCACCATTATACATCTCATTCAAAGTCCAAAGACTATCTCAATTGCTCTGCAAACTTCTGCTTGGGAATGTTAACACCAGAGCTCTACTTACATGGCACGTTCAAGATCAACTCAAACTCATGCACATCCAAGCATTGCATGTTCTTACCAAGGGGGGGGGTCAGATTTAAACACTCCCAACTTCTGGGAAGGTCTGGATCAAAAACCACATGGCCTGGGTCCACTTCTCACTGCAGCCAAGTGCCCAGTCCTGATCTCATTAAAAACAATGGCAAATCTCCTACACAACAATCCTGCTTGGAACTGGCCAGCTGTCTCTCATTTTTCTCACAACATAAGCTCTTATTTTTACTATTGTACCTGACTAGACTGTCCAAGCCATGTTTTAGGTTTTTTTTTTTCCACCCTGATGTCTCTTGAATGATGTCAGAGAGAGTGGTAGGGAAACAAATACAGAAATGTGGTAAATGCCAAAGCTGGACCAAACAAATCCAAGAATAAGTATAATAAGGAGACACAGTGCCAAGGCTGGATACAGCAGCTGAGGAAAAAGGGAAATGTAAGATTTTCTTGGCAAGGGCACATGGATTCATCCAGCTGAAAGAGGCACATTCCAGCCCACACCATTGTAAGCAATAATCTATGTCTCCCTCGAGAAAATACAGATGTTTGTAATTTTTTTGATTTTTTTTTTAACTGCTCGTATGAAATAACCTTGTTGTCTCAAAAATTCCTCTAGGACTTGATGTTGCAAATGTTACTTCTGCACAAACTGTAAACTGCTGACTCAAACCAAATACACACAGAATTACATACAAGACAGTTTTGAAATGCATTCTAATAATAAAAGCTTACTTGAACACTGACCGAGGCTAATGAATTAAAAATGCATTCACGCTAGAAAAGATATAATTAAAAAAAATAATAAAGAAATTGCAATCACATCTTTTCTTGTACTGCAAAAGTCTTTTACATCATCTATTTCAGAATTTTCTTTGCAGATATGATCCCCATGAAAACTGAAGAATATTCTAATCCTCTTATTGCAGTTGAGCTGTTACTGAACTTCATTGTCTTTTAATCAGATGTTGCTGATTTACAGGAGTGTAAGTCAGTGAAGAGTGCAGTTGTCACATTCTTAAAGAGTCTTACTGAGTTTGGCAGCAAGTTCTTTGCTGCCAACTCCTATGATCTGGGCTGGAGAAATATTTTAACTGAAAAGGCCTGGTTCTTTTCTGCTTTCTACTGTGCATTGTTATCTACATCTGCACGTGGTACCTGTCAGCTGCAGCCTTTCTGATTTTCACATATTCTTGTAGACGTGAACATCTGTCTGCTCTTGAGCACACAGGTGAAAAGAGTTCTATGTACAAATACTCGTTAGTGCACAATTTTTCCGTCCTCATAATTATTCTTTCTCTGCATTAACCAGAAGTCTGTTTTGATTGTTCTTATATCTTTTTTTTCCCCTCCTCATCTGGCTTAGAAGTGTTATGGCTTTAGTCAGTATCCTGGCCGATAGTCAGCTTTTGGGTTTTTGTCTAGCTCTAGGGAAGATGATGAATTTGAGAATTTAAAACACCTCTTAACAGAAGGGCCCAAGGGCACAAGAGTCACCACTCAATCTGTCAAGCTCAGAATTGATCCCCAAGGCAGTCACTGAGTAGAAATGTCAAATCTGCAGTTGCTGTAAATCCTCCTGATTTGTTGAACATTGACAATTTACATTAGAAGAGAGTCCAGCCCAAAATTTGAAAAATGTCCAGGATGGACCTAGATGTGCTTATTGGAGCAGTTAGAACGCTTATAGAAGGGTGAACCTTAGTATCTCTGGAGATGACAGACACCTTCTACAGATCAGATCATGAACATCAATAATAACAGCATCTCAGTACCCAGCACTGAGAGCACACGGCCCCACTGAACAAAGTGCTCATCCTCTTCTACCAGTATTGCCAGTGACAACAAATGGATTCTAGCCCTTTCTTTGACTGAGCCCTAAACGGGATGGGATGAGGTAGCGAGGTACTCCCCAGGTAGCTTGTAGATGCTTTGGTATAGTATTCACTTTTGTGTATTCCAAATGTTATCTTTTTACTTACAGCAAGTATCTCCTTAGCCATGGTGAGACAGACCAGGAGAACGCAGGTGAGTGGTGAAGCAGTTTTCACAGTGCTTTTCTTTATGTTGCTACCTTAAGCACATTTTAAGTGTTTTATCTTTTCTACTTGAACAATTTTTTGACAAGCCCACAGTAACCTCCTTGGCATACAGTTCTGTTGTCTACCTGATCACAGATTTTAAATACTTACAAAATTTCTCCTACCTGTTCTTAATTTCACAATGTAAGTCTTTACATGCATCAGTTATGTCTCTTTCATATACTGTCTCCTCCTTGCTTTAGTTTCTTTCCACTCTCAATTATTCATATTCTAGTCTCCCTCTGAAGCCTTGTACAAAATTAAAATTGGCCACTTATAAGGCACTATAAAAATAGGACCACTCCTTCCTGGTAAGAGGACACATGGTTTATTATTTTCCAGGCTCTGCTGTGTCAGCGGCTCCAACCAGCAATTGTGAAATGAAGCTGCTGCCAAGGTTGGTAAAAGTCACTTTCTTATTAGCGTTTAATTATCTACCAGTAGATCTGGGTCCAGTCTTCAATGCCATTGCACATATCTGATATTGGCTGTGGCAACTGGAAAATTTATGATTTCATTTTTAAGGAGGCTTGTGAACAGAAATGAAGAGCTGGAAAACACAAGGAAAGCAATCAAAAACCTGATGCAAACTTCTTCTGTTGCCAGAATCCATCCCTTTCAATTTATTTCACTCTCCAGATCATCCATCATGTTTAACGAACCCACTTTTCATACAAGCTGCATGTGTCCCATTGGTGTAAGCCCCTGAGCTGAGAGTGCTTTTGGATGTGAAGCTGTATCACATCTTTCCTTCATCTGTAAAAGTGGACTCTGTGAGGAAGTGATCAGACTGCTTCCCTAACACTACCTCCCAAAATACAACTCATAACCTGACATAACAGAGATGCCTGATACCTCTGAAGAAGACAGACTGCAATTTAGCATGGAAGGGATGTGGCTTCTCACACAATAGGTAGATGACTTGTATGATTCCCTGCGAAAGCACGTTTTGGATAGAAAATGTTTACACATTATTTACTTAGGGAAATTATTTACTTAGGAGAAAGATTCATTGTGGGTTACTAATTAGACTCTCCATAGAAGGCTCATGAGATGTTTTCAGTGAAAATATTTTAATATTG
Source organism: Piaya cayana (assembly GCA_013389865.1). Taxonomy (NCBI): domain Eukaryota; kingdom Metazoa; phylum Chordata; class Aves; order Cuculiformes; family Coccyzidae; genus Piaya; species Piaya cayana. The sequence goes on from WAAB01025203.1 coordinate 157,128, forward strand.
AATACTTTGGGGAGAATATCAGGTACGTTTTCCCTGTTCCTGGTCTTCCATGATTAGTCATTTGGAAACCACTAGAGAATCTGCATGACAATAGCCATGGGAGCTCCTTCCTGGTCCCAATTTCCCCCAAGCCTGGTAGAGCTGGTTTTGCTATGGGACAGATGAGGTTACCAGGGTATCACCACATAAGAGAATCACTCAATATTCAGCATGAAAACAGAGCAGTAGTTTCATTTCCCTCTTGCACAGTCACTGAAATGGACCTGGGAAACTCTGCTCAAAAACTAGAATGACAGGACAGGGGCACCTCTGCACTAGCGGGTTGACAAGCTTTGCTGGTAGCCTGCACTGGATGTACTTCCTTCTGGTTTCCCTTCACTCAGGGCTATCAAACAGCCAACTCCTCAATCACAGAAAGAAATCTTCACAAGAGGCTGCCACAGCACCCTGCTCATCTACATATACACTCTCATTTTCCTTAAGGCCCATTTCTGTCACTTCATCCAGCATCCATCTTATGCTGTTCATGGTTTTCTAATTTTAGATAGTTCACCAGGGAAATGAAAGGGACTAAATTGAAGTCCTTTGGAGCTCTTTAAAAGCCTTGCAAAGGGGCTTTGAACCAAGTCCTTAGTGCACCTTCAATCAGTACTCACTAAGTGATGCCATGCTAGCAGACCACTGTGGAACCCTCTCCAGTTCCTTCATGGATTTAACATTTTCAGTTCATAACTCAGGGATAAAACCTAAGTATTAAAAAAAAAATTCTTGTTAAAGTACATAGTAGAAAGTAGAACCACCATGGCAATAGGTATATTAGTTTATGTTGCTTCAAAGCTCAATGCAAAGTACTCAAAACTGTTTGAATAACTCAGATAATTCACATAAAGCAGTGGTTTCTCAGTGAGAACTCAGACATTTAAATAACAGGGTTGTTTTCTGTTACAAGTAACTAGTGGCTGTTAGGACCATTTTTATTTTGTATTTTTCCTTCTGCAATGGATTCAAAACACACAGTTTAAAACCATATCCAAACAATTCCCAAATTCAGGGAGCTTGGATCTAAGATTTGAGTTCAATTCAAACACTTCTTTTTTATTTCCTTATATTTTGGTGTATTTTTAAGCCTTACCAGGACCAGAATAACTATTTCCAGGATCCAATTCAAAAGGGAGCCCTCAAGCTGCTAAGAAAGGGGTTTGCCATTAAATTACCTCCTCATCTTCCAATATTGCTGCTGAATGCAATCTGGGCAGCTGTGAGCAGTTTCTTCAGAGTCCTGATTTGTAGTGTTTCAAACTGAACAACGTGCAGCTTGCACACAACTGCTCTATCTGAATGCTTGTCAGACACTGTTCTTATTCAAAACTGGGTAGCTATCAGAAACTACAGAGAAATTTTCCTTCCTCAGCATGAGGAAACTTGTTTTTCTTTTCTGGATTTGTTGTGTCAAAGAGCCTGGCCAGCAACTGTAAAATCTTTACTCTCCAAGGACAGTGAAAATCATCTACTTATTACTTTGTAATTATCTGAAAGTTTTGGACGAAAATGCCTGGAGTCTACTATCCACATTTCATCCTGGCTGACAAAGCTGGCAGATGATCCGGCACCAAGAACAGAAGACTAGGAAATGATTTGGAAACATGCTTAAACTGGAAGAAAATCCTTTGAAAACACAAAGGAGCCTCTGATTAAGCGGTCACTCTGACTATTCATGATGGATTTAGGTTAGGAGAAAGAAAACAATAAACCACCTCATTTGGGATTTCTACATTGAGCTGAACTGAATCAAGGGTAGGCAACAGTCCTCATCCTGTGGGTGCCTTTGCAAGGCTGGATCTGTAAGAGCAAAGTGGAATAGAAAAGCCTAATATACAAAAGCTCCACTTTCCAGAGAGGAACAGGGGATTTAATCTTACTGTTTTAAATGGCCTCTAATTTCTATCCTTGCACCTTTAGATTAAGAACTCAGAACCACTGGCCGTCATGCCTAACAGGAGTTCACATAACTCACGTACCACTGCAATCTACTGTGGGTAAAGGAAAAGGCTGTAGTAGGTAGGTGTATCGGAGCTGAACTTAAATGTTGCTTCAAAGCCTTGATTCTACAAATCTCTTGGACATATCCTGGAGTTCACAGAGGAGGGATAAGGACTCCTCTTCCTCTTCACTCTTCCCCTCTGCACCACAGCCTAGAGCAAAATGGGAACTGAGTCAGGTTGGGTATGAGGGAAGGGAACTTTGAGGGGGCCACAGCTCATTTCTGAGCCCATTATCAGTCTTTGCCGTATGAAATGGTAGCAGCTACATGTTTTTTTCAGTCTTCTTCCAACTCCCAGGGCAGCTGTTGCTACTACCAGTCAGGCAACTCGTCTCAGCAAGTTACATGGACGTCCATCTCGGCTTGAGATGAGCACTGAGGACAAGCTCACAGCCTTGGGGACTCTTTCTTTCTTGTTCAGCAGACATTTCTCAAGTGGTTTTGTTCTGTTGTTTGTCTTTAATCTAATGTTTCCCACATATCAGCACTCTTGAACAAAGCCATCTCTTTCAACACTCTCCATCCAGGCTCTCTGCCTCTGCAGTGCCCACAGCAATAATGTGACTCAAAGCATATTTTACAGTGATATTTATCTGGCTCTGAATGGGGTTCTGCCTCTGCTCTCCATTTCCTCTCTTTCAGACTGAGACAGCAGCTTGTACAGCAGCCCTTCAGTACACTAGCAAGGAGCATTCTAACTAATGATCCTGAATCTCCATCCCAGTTCCAGAGGCTGGGATAGGATGTACAAATTAAACATTCACGCATACACACCTGCACACACTGTAAGACCTCATTTAAATAAATATTCATACTTTTTTCCAAGCTTTTTTTTAAATGAATACAAGTTGTTGCTAAGTTATGAATAAACTGAGAGAAACAGTCTCAACGGGAAATAAAACTCTGTCCCTAGTTTCTTTTATCACATCAGACTACTATAGTAGTAACCAGAGCAGGGTTAAAAATGCCATTATTTCCACAGAACTAACAGATTTTATATTTTTTTTAGTACAGAAATAAATAAAAAAATCCCTTGTTTCAGAATTTAATTGGCTGGTGTCTCACCATGACAAAGTAAAAACACATTCATGACATGACATTCATTTATCTTCAAACTATTCACATACAGTCAGTGCCATGGAATATGGATCTCATTGAGTAGGGTGGAAAAACACCCAAGTATATTTTGGACAGAATCATTTTATTACAATAATGGGTTTTCAGAAGTGACTGAAATCTAATGATTTCCGAGGAGAAGGACACTAAAGTATTTCCCTCCAGGAGACTATCTTTGGTTTAGGGACATTCCAGGAAGAGTCTGAACAGATATTTTCTGTTTGCTGTAGCTTCTTTGCAGATTTGGTTCTGAATACCATTAATTAACTGAAGGGGCCCCAAAAGAGAGCCTATTCTGCATGAAAGCAACAACACACCAGCAGATATGTAGCTCAGAGCCCCATGATGAAACTCCTAATGTTCACTTTGTACCTATCCAGTTCCATTTTGCACCTTCTACACCTTCTATATCCACCCCATTTCACTGCTGTATAGGATGAGATTTTTCCTGAATGAAGTCAAAACTTGCTTCTTGCTCTATTTTTTCTTCCTACTTAACCCCACTGACACAGCCACCTCATTGTCACCTTTGGTAACTACCCATCATAGGAGCTTTCTTCTATGCACAACACTTGCTTGTCAGAGGTTGTTCAAGAGAACTGAACAGTGTCTGAGGCCTATTTTAGACTCCATGAGAGTGTGTGAGCACATGCATTTCTGGTGATTTTGTGAGTCTATATCAGTCTGTCAGCCCCACTGACAGCTGGACTCACTGCACTACCCCTTTCCTTCTCTCAGCTAGGTTATAGAACAGTTTAGTGCTACATTTCTTGCTTTTCAATTTAGGCAAACCAATTTTACCAGCTCTAAAGCTAAGGAGTTTCTTCTTCCCAGCTGTTTAACCCAGTTACTGTACATAAGCAATGATGCTGCTCATCTCATCTATTGTTTTACATTTCCTTCCCGATTTCTTTTGACCTCTGTAAGTACACAGTAATCAGTTACAAACTCATAAATGCATAATACCTATTTAGAGAGGACAACCCCACCAAAATAAACCCCAAACCAACCAAACAAAAAGCTTGATAAAGGAATATATGTACTGTTTGTCACAAACCAAATCACACTATCCTTCCAATTATCATATTTCAAAATATGTTAGTGAGTTGATCCTAATTCATCATTAGCTGACTTAAGGTTTGCATCTGCTCCAGAAAATCAAGAGTAAGTTTGCAAATACCAGCGTATACCAGATTCATATTTTATTTCACATGGTAATTGTTTCTCTTTGATTGGGCAGTACAACGGGTTCTCTGTACAGGCAATACATTCTGTTTTTCTGGAGATAGCTATGGGTCCAACAATTTGGTTGTGCTGGAAAAAGAGAGAAACAGCTGAAATCCAGATGAGTTGAGTACTTCACTAACAAAGACAGACTGTTGGAGGCTAAATGTGACCGGTGTTCCTAGAGAGAGGTACCAACAAATAAGTACAGCATGGTTAAATGCTTGATTAGGATTCCGATGAGGACTTCTGCATAGATCATAAATCAAACTTTGCACTGGAAAGGGCTTGTAGAAGAGCAGAGCAGATGCTGAATGTCTGCCTAAGTGTTCTGTTATGCCCCTTCTAACCTTTCTGGTTTAATGACCAGAGTAAAAATTTGGAATTAACCTTAAGATTGTGTCAGCTTTATGAAAGTCTATTAGCAGGAAGATGGGGGATAACGTTTTAGATTTTCCCTTTACTATTGGATGCAGAGACATTTTAAACTGCAGCCCAAATCTCTGCTTCACTCTGGGCAGTCCAGATGAGTCCTGCCAATGCACTTTTCCCTGAATTTCCTCCCCTTGACACTGATATGAGCCCTGAATGCAGAGTCACATGAGAGGGGCGCATGAACAAAGCTACACATGATGTCTTGCATGGGAGAGGCACATGCCTCGTGTTTGGGGATGATGTAACAAGAGGTTGTAGCCTGAGGTTCCAACCAGGGAGCGTGCAGTAGGCCTCCCTCACAAGTACATTTCTTGGCAGCCTGGGCATAACAAACATAGTTAAAAGGGCTAAAAAAGCATCCTTTTTCCCCTAGGTAAGAGGAGCTTGCAGCTGTGGGACCAAGAGTTCCCAGTCAACACATAACTATGGTGTTTCTTGGAGACCAGTATCTAAATAAAGATGAAGGCCAAATACATATATATGAGAGGTTTTATTAAAAACAAGATTTAACTATACACACCCAGCACCATAGTCTGAACCTTAAACCTTAGTCTCCCAAATCACAGGCCTCTGATGCAAAATCAAGGGGAAATATCCCTTAGCTCTAGCAGTCTTGAGCTCTCCTCATTAGGCTTCCAGACTCAGGAGGGCACGTTCATCCCACATACTTCAGACAACCTCCTTTACAGTTGCCAGTGAGCAGTGCTGGGAAGAGGCACTTGATCAGTCCCTGTGGGCACTGCCTTCAAATATGTACTTGCTGCACTGAACGTGGAAAACATGAGCTTTTTGCTGTGTTCACCAATAAGTGAACAAGGTTAAAGTGGAGGGGGGTTTTAATTCCAAAACCCAAAACAATGTAATGCTGAGGAGGCAAAGTTGCTTGTGTGAATCAGACTTGGTCACTTGTGCGTATACAAAAGAAATCGGTTTGCTATCATGTGCTCCCATGACCCCTTTACTCAGGAGGCCTGCCTGTAGGGAATGGCTACAATCCAGCACCTTCTGGGCACTCAACGTTTTGGGGACTTCCCCTACCAAGAGTTTCCTTTGACAGGGAGACACTCGGGCATTCCAGATGTGAGTCCATGTCTTTCTCCCTAGACCATATCAGTTAGAAGGAAAGTTTAAGCATTTGTGCTCAGCTGATGTCCTTTTCATGGGGCCCCTTCATTCTCTGACAACTGAAATCTATCTGCTAACAAGCCGCAGCCCCTGCTGAGAGGCAGGGTTTATTAGCACAGGCTCAGTCCTGTTATAACATGGCAATGCATCATCAAGCCAGCTCAGGATGTGGGCACAGCTCACTCAGCTTCCAGCCAAAGATCTCCTGGACGGAGTGTCCAAATTGCTATATAAAAATTACAGTTCCTCTGGTCTCTGGGGCTGTAACTGACTGTCCAGCACCATGCCTTGAACTAACCAACCCAAGCAGTGAAGAACACACCATTAGTGGTCATCCAAAAGTTATTTGGCTCAAATAACTTCTCTAATGACAAGGAAGATTTTGGGGGACAAAGACTGGCACAGGCTCCAGCACGACAGCTTGTTGTTCAGCTGCCTTCATAAGGGCACCCTCTTGTACCATTCTGTACCCCTCGGCCTTGTTCCAGCTCACAACGTGCTCCTGTCTCTCTGTCCAACACAAATTCTGCCCCAGAGTAAAACCACCTCACGCCTTGAACAAAGCAGACGTCTTAAAAAATGTAAAGAGAGAAAACTGATCAAAGACTGTATAACATACTTGTTCAGAAAGTAGCCAATCTAACCTTCGCTGTTGTAAGAAGTACATGCCCTTGCTTGAGACACTTTAATGTGTCCCATACATTAGCTTGAAACAGTAAACAGGCACAAAAATAGGTAGAAAGTCATGTATTTTAAGGCAAGAGTTTGGAAATCCATCTATAAAGCCACTACAGCATGAGTTTGATGGGTCTTAATCTGTTGTTGTTGTTGTTTTCTCCAAATAGCCACATATGTGGCCGCAACATTTCTGTGGAGACAAACACATCTTTATTTTAGTTACTGGAGACCTCTCAAAAACGCTCCTTTAAGTCCTCCGGGAATGAGGAGGAGTCACAATGGAAAGACTGATGGATCTGCAACACTGCAGCGGCTCACACGGTTCAATTGCCATAACTGTTCCTTTGTGTCTGCAGCGTTAGCTGTCACTGAGCCTTAAATACACATTTTGAACTGTCATATCCAATATAGTGGCCCCTGGTGGATAGTTAAAGACAAAGGACAAAACATGAGCAGCATGGAAACATGATGTGAAAAGACTCACTTTTTAAACAAGAGAACAGGAGCTCTTGCTGAACATGGTGTCTGATGCCTAGTGTATTCTGCTAGCCTTGAGGAGATAAAGGATTTAGTAACACAGCCTTTAAAGGTTTCCTTAGCTGTGCACTCTGAATGAAGAGCTGACACTATCTGGAGGCTCTCCTCACTCCTATTTTTGTATTCTCAAGACCAGAATATTCTCCAGCAAAGCAATTTCCAGCTGACCTATCCCGAGGCCAAATAGAAACAATAGAGAGAGATAAAGGGCCTAGAAAGCTTTGAAGAGAACAATAGCATGATCTTGGGATGAACTAGAACACATGAAGTATAACGAACTTGAGGGGGAAAACATCAGGTCTGCAAGCAGAAACCTTTTCCACAACTTATACAGCAATGAGCATAGAAGGAAAATGTGCCTGTTTCAATTTAAAATTTGATGTCTATAAACAATGATTTTGAAATAACGTGAGTCAATACTATTTGTCTTAGAACGTGACACACGATCTAAAAGCCAAATTCTTCTCTGGACAAAGCTGACAGCAGCGTGATCAAGAGCAGAATTTGTGTGGATTGTCTTTGGCCCGAATGAATGGATTTGACCTGGAAACAGCAAAGTGTTGTTCCAAGAGGAAACATGCTTTTATTATCAGTACAGAATGACTTAATGGTAAATAAATCATTGGTGTTGCAACTGAAATATTATTCTATTATATATCAAGGGCTTATGCAACATTTACAGTTTTTCAGGTGTTTAATTTTGATGGTTTTTCCAGCTTATTAAGTACCTCTCCAAGGATCAATGGACTAGCAGCTAGCAGTTTAAAAAAAAATAAAAGGGCAAACCAAAAATATCCTAGGACTTTCTCGTAGCATACAGCAATCCATCCAAGTCATAATAAAACACTACTTACAGAACAAAACAAACTCTTTAACTAACCAGCTTAAACTGTCTTTCAGTCTCTGTCTTCCAACGCATTACCCAACATTCAGCCTAACAGAGCACCTGTGAAGAAAAGCAACCTTTGCAGAAGGCAGCCAACCCTAAGCCTAGGCTACCCAAGAGAGCAAACATTTTCAAGGCTCTGAAAAGTGCTTCCATGACCTCTGGAACAAGATATATATAGTTTTCTATAGCTTTGATTCCTAATTGTGTATCGCTTGGTGTCCCTTAAAAGTAATATATGACATGTAGCTTCTTTGCTGTCTCTCATATATTGTCAGTCATGCAATTTCTCAGACACCTTTTCAGAGGTGCCACGGACTTTCTCGTAGCTGCTTGGTTTTCTCTGAAGCAAGCAGAAAGACAGCAAATTACTACCTCTCCACCCAGCAGACAAAGCCAAGCCCCTATGTCATCTTGCTTCAGAAACCTAGGTTAAAAATACTTTACGGGAGTTTGTTTGCAAATTTTCACAGCGTGGGTGATTACATTTATCCTAAAAGTGCAAGAAGGAGAGAAAGATCCTAAAGTACTTTTAAGTCTAGACTGGAAATACTCCTGGAAAGCTCTGAAGTCAGAACAGCTTTTGAGGATTTGTTGCTTGTACATGCTTTGCATCACTTCTCATTCAAAGTTAATGAAAACAGAAACATGGGTAAGAAGAGGAGATCCCCAGCAGAGATGAAAAACCTGGACTAGATGCTAATATCCACCTGTTGAGGTCTCCTGAAAGCAATTGATACCCAGACTTAAATGAGCAGTGAGTCCCTTTGTCTGGAGCTGAGGAGGGTGACCTCTGTTCTGTGTGTCTCTTCAAGTCCACCAGATTGTGTCAACTTTATCTCCCTGAAGCATAACGCAGTTTACCGTTAGTTAGGTGCTGGAAAGATACCAGGGTTATCCTTCCACTGCACCAGTTGTGTTTGCCTAATAGGGTTAAAGGCTTTTATGTACTTTTCTACTGACCCTACATCCACGCTAAGAAACTCAAACTGTCTCTCAGTATTGCCTTAAAGGAGTCAGTGGGCTAGGCAGGCAAGTTACCTTCAAGAGCTCCCTAAGATGAACACCCCAACACAACTCCATTCAGTTCTACCATGGTGTCCTGGTGAGCCCTTTGTAGTTGACGTATCAAAGCTGTCTAACAGATTAAATAAAAGGAGCAGAAGCATTCTTTTCATTTATTCCCAGGAGAAACCATATGTTCTAGTATCATCACTGACATATCTGCTTTGCCCAGCTGAGAAGGATTTAGGAAATTTAGAGGATTTCAAAAGTGCCCCAATTGCATCTGCTGTTATTTTGATGACCTACTTCCTATTACCAAACAAAGATACAATGTGGGTCAAAGCAAAGAGGAACCTGCTATGTGTCACAAGTTGAGGATGTAGTTCTAGTGTTTTCACTTTTTTTTTCATCCAGATTAAATCTCATAGCTTTTTCTCCTTCAGGTGCAACAAAAAAAAAGTGATGATAGTTCCCTTTACCCATCCCCAAGAATTTCCACAAGCACAACCAGACACTATATGAATAAAAAAAAATACAAACACAAGTGGGGGGAAATAATCTAGCCTGCCAGAGGCATACAAACAAAATTAGCATGGGCAGCTACAGAACATCTTGGATGCTTAAACATTCTTCTTACATTGGTATGTACTGTATATAATAGACAACTGTTGAAGGAAGTGATCTGTCCTCTAAAGAATGAACAAGTAGAACTAGAGTCAGAAGCAAAGGAAATAGCAGAAATGTTAGACATTTATCTTGCATCTGTCTGCACTACCAAAAGGAGAGATTGTTAACCTATGTTAGACGTCAGCTGCACGGCAAGGCTGGAAGGACACAGACCGGGAAAGAATCTCTTCACCAGCTGAAAGCAATGTTCCAGGCTACACTATTTCAAATTTATGAACACTTGGATAAGTAGCACAGCACGGGTGAGTAGACACAGACCTCCCTCGACTTTCAGGAACATTTAGAGTAAACCAATAAAAAGGAACAATTTTGAAGTATGACCAATACTCCCACAACAGTACAACCCTGGAGGTTCATAGATTTCATACGCTTGCTTCTGATTAGGCTACAAAGGCAGGGAAGTTGGTCTCATTCTCCTATGCTACTTTAGAACAGGCTCTTTATAAGAAAGTCCCTGCAACCAACTCTACCTTTGAAGAACAAAATGCAATAATGTCTTTACCACAGCATATTGGGATTTAACTTGTGATCAATCCAGGCTAAGGAGCAGGAGAAAGACACCTCCCACGAAGGGTAAGAGAACGTAGGGAGTTACACAGGTGTTGTTTCTTCCCTCTTTCCTCATTTCTCACTTACATCTTGCTTGTTTCAATAAGTCAGTTCTGGGTGCTCTTTTTGGAATGGTTTTATACATTTCTTGCATACCACCATTCTCACAGAGAAACTGGGGCAGAGAAAACAAGCAACACCTGGGCTCTTTCATCTCCTAAATCCCTGCCAAATCAGCATGCTCGCTTCATTAGCCTAGTACACATGAAAAGAGGAATACCTTTCACCAGAACTGCATCTGAACAGCAGCAACCACAGAGGGGGCTGCAACCCTTGGCAATCCAGCCCTGGGCACTGGCTGTCCACTTAGAATGTAGCACCAGCAGCAGTGAATACAATAGCAGAGAAGACAGAGAGATCACTCTTCAGTCCCGCACTTACAGCCACAGCCAGATCCAGCATATTCCCAACAACAACCCAGAAAGCTGCTTAAGCAGAAATTAGCATTGCCATTTCTTTGTGGCTTTTGTCTTAGGTAAGGGTGGTGGTGTGACCATGAGATGGGTAATTCTCCAGTGCATGTCACCATGGAAGGGAGAAGCCGGAAGGGAAACCAATGAAGGTGGGAACAGGAATAGTTTTCCCTTGTGTGGGAATGTGAGCTTGACATTGACACTTTAGAGTAATTAAACCAGTTGGATGCAAAGCCAAGAGGCCACACTGGGTGGAGTGCTAAGTATACAAACTCAAGCTGTGCCTTGCCTGACCTGGGGACTCTTCTCTGTTCTGCAGGATGTTCCCAGCCCCACCTTGGGCTCTGTGCAGAAGGGCCTCTGCTCAACACTGGACTTGAGCAGACATGAAGCCTCAGCAGCACACAGTTCTCAAATGAGAAACCTTTGTTTTCAAGCAGCACAATGCGGTTGCCTCAAGATACTTGGCATGAGAAGGGACTGAAGTTGAAGGCTTTTAGTGGATTTGGAGAAACACATAAGGCCTTATTTCACCAAATACCTTCTTTTATTTTTAACAGCAATTTTTTTATTCCTTTTGGGGATGATATGACTGGAATGTACAGATTACATGAATTTGCTTTCTTCTCTTTTCTATTCCCTTGGACTTTCTCCCTCTACTGCTTTCTCCATCAGAAGACTCTGCAGAAAACGTTTCTCTGTGTTTGCCTTGTTTTCTATAAATAAATATATCCCCTGGCATCCTCTTAGGAGAGATGTGTCCTCCTTCCAATACATACTTACACATATTAAAACAATTAAACCTATTTATCTTCTGAATTTTTCTTACTGCAGTCGCTTCCTGTTTAATGCACTTACATGCTCAGATCTAAGATCAGCTCATCCACACCAGAGCTCTATCTCCTGTAGATATGTGAAAAAATATTACAACTTAAGTTCAATAAAATGGGACACTTGGCCAGAACTAGAGGTTCCATTCTATTCTAGCACAGAAAGCAGAAATAAAGGAACACTAATAAGTAAATTGAACACCCTGGATGCTTTGGTATGTGTGTTCCTTCCTCGTTTGCTTTATAGTGCTTTGGCTTGCTTTTCTCTGTCATGTGAGCAATACCAAATCAAACCAGATCCTTTTCACTTGGAAATTGATGATATATGTATCCAACTGTCGATCCAACTGTCTTTATAGCTCAAGAGTAATACGTTCATCTTTTTTTTTTCCCCTCAAGCTACTTAATATTAATAGGATGATTTTAAACAAAGCCCTAGCATTTATAAATGCCTTCATTCAAGCCTCCTTTTCTGAGGCTGCCATGCAGTTTCAACACAGTCCCAGGCCAACGGTTTCCACATCCAAGCATCCCACCCTATTCTTGCATTTATACCACTTGCCCTGCTTATTGTAAGTTTCTCCTGGCTATTTTCCCAGAATATCCTTTGCTTCTGGCAGGATGATTGTACAAGTCTAAAATACTGTCGCCACAGATCTTGGTTACAGTATTCGCTGTTCTCAATGTACCCTGGGGGAGAGCCTGGAAACCTGTGGGAAAGAAGTGCTAGTTCCTGAAGAGTTAATTCTCTTTCATGTTCCAGAGATCACATGGTTTAACACACACTCCAGGTTTAGGGTTTTTTTAAAACCCAGGAAAAAGTTTTCACCTACCAATGAGAAATAGTGAACAGGGGTGAAGGGGGCTGGGGTTTTTTTGTAGTTCAATACCTAGTCTTTTGCTGAAGAGCAGGGCAAACAGAAAATTTAAACTGCTTGTATTTGATCCCCTTACACTTCACTTTTCTTAACTATGCCCTCAATATCCCCAGAGAATGAATGTTACCAGCCAAATGCCAGCTAATGACAGAGCAGAGACTATTAAGCGACCATTCATAGGCATCATGAAAAAACTCAGTCTTCCTTCCAAAATTAGTATGTGGGGATGCTGATAGACAATACAGATTTGCTGGCAAAATGCATCTAAGAGCTGGAAGTTTCAGCCTTTCATGGAGGCGATGCGTTACCATCAGCCGTTCACATCTCTGCAAGGTAGCAGCTGCCAGTTCCTGCTCCTTTTGGATCTCACTAGGGTCTGGGTCTCACCTCATTTCCCAGGCTTGCTCCAGCCCTTCTCCTGCCACTCCACATCTGCCCATTGCCATCTTTAACACAATCTCCATGGTAAGAGGTCACTGAATTACGTTCTTTACTGCTGCTTCGTGGCCAATGGCAAAACACCCTTGGCATACCAGAACTTTTCACATCAAGAAGACTTTTTCTTCCAATTTGTGTGCATTTCTGTGGTTTGGTTCAGGCCACACTGTACATCTTGGTGACATTGTATGTTAGCACAGAGAATAAGTACATAGTTTTTCATCTTTACAATGAAGGGCAGACTCTATACTACACCCTTCACTTGCACTGCATTTTTTTTCATGTGTGGTGGACAGGAAAATGACCTTGCTCAGCCAACAATGTTCCCTGGAACTTAGGGAAACTTGAGGGCAGTCTTGCAAGGACTGTTTGTGTGATCTTAGGATAGGAAGTCAGGTGTAATTGCAAGGACAACACTCCAGGCATGGTAAAACCTTCAAAGTCCAAGCATTTGTTTTCCCTGCATCAGAGCCCTAAAAATCCACAGTGGTGGCTGGTGGAGCACATAAAGCACCTAGAGCAGCAGGCACTAATAGCAGATAATGGCAAGATAGCTTCTTGTAGAAAGAAGAGCAGTTAGTGCCCTCAGCCCCAGGTTTTCTACTTCTGTCCCAACTTTATGTATTCCTCATATCTTTCTCATTAGAAGAAGAATCTGACCCTGTTTGGGCACTGGTATCAAACTCCACCCATACTCTAGGGAGCACTGTGCCAGGTCTCCTCACCACTGTATTTAGCCTTCCTTAAATTTAAGGGGAATTTTTTCGTTTGAAAAATCTGGGCCAGAATATCTCAGAACCTTGCTTGTACCTTGGACTTCTGGATGTACTAAGTCTTCTGACATTCTCCCTGGTTTATGAGCTACTCAATCCACCATCCTAAATATCTTTCTAGACTTGTTTTAAGTACTTGTATCTCCCTACTTTCAGCCCTGTATGACATTCTCAAATGCTGACCCTTCCTCTACCAGGCCACAAGCTCACCTTCCCCAAAAGAAAGACTGCTGGTTTTGAGCTTCTGGTGATCAGTTTGCACCTGGTGTCAATACACCAGAGCTGGATAACTAACTATTCTCTACATCCCTTATCATGTCAGAAAACATACATCCAAGTTAATTCTCACTTGCACATAGATGCACATTCTGGTATTTGAAGAAAAGCACTTCACTTTAAGAGCAGAGTAATGCCATTAAAAAAAAAAAAA
>WAAB01025206.1:0-27814 GCA_013389865.1 Piaya cayana
TCTACGATTCTATGATCAACATCTCTCCCCAGGGTAGATATGCAGCGATGTGCCTCAGGAGTAGAGGGGTACAGTGAAGAGGTGAGGAGGAAAAAGAAAAGGAAGTGGATGATATTTAGTTTTATGATAGGAACTGCTGCTGGCTTTCTGGAAGCTCCAGCAGCATCCCCTGGCAGTTCCTCACATCGATACCTGAACCATGAACCCTCCTGTACCACAACACGCACCAAATCCCAGATCTGGACAAGCTCCCCAGCAGCTCTTCCCCAGCCCTAAGGAAGCAGGGACCCCCAGCTGGGTTTTGGGGGCTCAGGCATATGTGCACCCCCTTCCCTGTTTGCTCAGGTGCCCTCCTGTTCCTGCCTGCCCAAATGGCAGCCGTCTGGGGAACAGGCAGGCAGGGAGCACCCGCACCGAGTAAACAAGTGCTCAGTGAATAATTTACTCAATAAGTGACAGAAGAATTGTCGTTTAACAATTTGCTGGGCAAATATTATTTGACCATTTCTAGAGCTGCTTGAAGAGTACAAATATAACCTCCCTACACGTTGGAATAATTCATTTGACAAAAGCAGGCTGCAACTCATCAGATAAATTATTGACAGCGAATAATGCAGCCCCATTTAGGGGAGTCACAGCAGTCACCAAAGTCTTCGTGCCATGAAAGCACAGGTCTGTGCTATGGTCCTTGCTATCCTGCTTGGCCCAGGTGGATATGGGGTCTCCAGAAGGGTCTCGGTGGGATGGTGGCTGCATTGCTGCTGGTGGTAGCCCAGGTGCTTCGAGGGGAGAAGGGCCCCATCTCTCCAGGTCAGCTGGTAATCCCTGCATCCCCGTGTCTCTGGAGGATTAAGCTCCCATATGAATGCTTCTGGGAGCCCAGGGAGGGCGAGAGGAAGCATCTCAGATTCTGCACGGGAGAAAGGGAGTGGAGGAGGGGACAGGCTCCATCAGGGAGGTGGGCTGCCCCCCACCCTTGCTCTGTTTTTGAAACAAAAACCAGAGTTACATGAAGAGCATCCCCCACTGAGACCCTGGGGCTGGCGCTCCTGCCTTTATTGAGGCAGGCTCTGGCATGCATGGCTCCAGGTGTTCCCACAGAGCAGATACAGAGGCTAAATCCTCTTCCCTGCCCGGGGCACCTCAAACTCAGCAAGGTACTGGGGAGCTCTGTGCGGTGTGGAAGAGACCCAGGAGGGGAATCACCCTCTCCTGCATACACAGCTGCTCTGGAGTCCCCTCTATGTTTGGCGTTGTGCATAATTTTCGAGAGAAGGAGCCAAGGGCTCTGTGATGCAAAGTGCTGCTTAGGACATTCCAGGAGCACCTGCAAGCCAAGTATGTGCAATTCTTAGAGTGTGGAGGGGGGCATCCCACTCTATCCCTCTCACTGCCCTAGGCCCTGCCTGAGAGAGCTCCTCTGCTTGGAAAACTCGAGCCTGCTGGTTTCACCCTGCTACCCACAAGCAAGGACATCACAGCCTGGTGGTGTGTCACACCGAGCAGGAGAGCTGGTAGGAGAAGGGGAACACCAAGGGGGTCCTTAACACAAATCTCCACTCCCTCTCACTCATCCAGGTTGGACAAGACATATTGCAGGGCAAAGGGGATGCTCAGCCTCATTCTACCACTGTCCTCAGCTGCTGCATGATGTGGGAGTCCCAGGACTGAGCATCCTAAGAGGAGGATGTGCGATTGTGGTGGCAGCGGAGCTCATGCAGGGTTTTGCAGCAGCAAATCTCTACAACTCTGGAGGTTTATCTGCTCTCCTTGGCCCAGACTATCCCATGGCACAGCTGTGCTCTCCAGCTGGGGACCCATGAGCTGCGCCTCCCTTGGGACTGGCTCTCATCAGCTGCTGAAGAGCTCTGCTTTTGACCAGTCTGTGCCTCAGTTTCCCCAGGGGCTTCACAGTGGAATGATACTTCTGCTGAACAGCTGTGTACATTCTCACTGCTAGAAATGGGGAGAGAATGAGAAACGATTCAATGACCCAGAAGAAACCTCTCACTCTTCTATGGGGATCAAATCCAAATTGTCAGGTACAATAAAACCAATATTTTAAGGCTATTTTTTAAATAATAAAAACCAGAACTTAAGAAAACTTGGTGGCAGTGGCTAGAAGTTTGAACTCTCATGAAAGCAAAATTAAAACTAAATCTTGCTTTCAGACAGCAGTGCCAGAGGGGCCAATGCACCTCTCCCTGCCACCTCTGTGCAGATCCTGCTTCGTTCCGTTACCGTTCCACTGAGTGATTAAATATAGTATTATGTTATTTATTTTGGCTTGCCTCCCTGTCAGTTCCCTGCTGTAAATTAAATGATTGCTGAGTTAGATTAGCAGAAAGCATATGTGGAAATTACCTTTTAATTTCTTAATTACATTGCACTCACCTGCAGCTCAACCTTCCAGTGTAAGGAAAGTGTGAAGTTAATTTCCATTGATATATTATCTGCATTCTTATAAATTAAGGATCCTATTAAAGAGGAAGCGTACCAAGAGCTCATTGTTTCTAATCAGACTGTGGGATATGGATGGGATCTGTTTTCAGGCTCCAGAGATGTCTCTTTGAAATTGGGCTGGTTACATGTCTGTGGGAAATTAATTCCTAAATGTGGGCTGCTCAAAGAGGAGTCACCACTGTGTGAGCTTTTCTGCATTTTGTAATGTTGGCAAGGATGCAGGAATGGGGGTCAAAGCCCAATATTTTCTCAGCCCCAGCTTGTTGTTTCTTAGGGATGTTTTAGCAGCAATCTCTCATCAAGTTGCTTTGGTCAGAGGACTTTTTTAAAGCCTAATCAAGGCCCTGGGATTGCTAGGTGGCACCTTCCCAACCCTGGAGCAAATAAATTAGAAATTCTGATTTCTCCCAACATTTCCCTTCCTTCCAAACTCCTTATCAAGCCAAGAACGAGAAAGTCTAAACCTGAGTTTTCAAAATGACATTAAAATCTCTTGGTCCCTCGCATCAAGCAATGAAGCATATGGGGAGCTGCCATCCATGGGAGCATCCTGCAAGGTGTTAAAGGCTGAGCTAGAAAAGATCTTCAAGACATGCTTCACCTTTAAGCACACACCATGGGGAGTCTGCTTGGGTGCTCAGTTTGTACTGATCCCAAGGAGCTCTGAGAGTCACTTTTTGATGATCTGTGGTTCTGCACTTCCAGTATCTGCTTTCTGTTCCATAACATAACAGACTTGCTTTGCTCTTGTTTCTGGAGACTTGACTTCTTTTCTTTCTTCACTAATCGCATTCTGCATTGTGCTATGTTTTTCATATTTTCTGCTCAGCCTATATTGAGGAAAGGGAGATGAAAAAACCAAAATATTTCCTAGGATAAACCCATTCCTACTGTGAAATGTCTTGGTGAGTGGATCTGTTCATATACTGCTTGTGGAGAGGCAGCTGTTAAAACTATTTTGGGTTGACTTTGTGTCTCAAAGTAAGCAAAACCAGGGTGGCAGAATGACCTGGCAAGGTAACTGAACCAGCTGACAGGCTGCTAGAGGATAACATGGTAAATCCCACAGCTTTATTTACAAGTGAAATTCCTCTGAATAGGATCAAATACAGGAAAAAGCTGAGCAATTAATTCAAAGAAATGATCACTGAAGTCAATCTTTTTGTTGCATCTTTATCTTAGGTTTCAAGCAGAGTTATTCTGGCATCTGTCCTGGGACCTTCCTTGTTTCAGATGTTCATCCTTTGCAATATGTGACCTGGAGGATGAGGTGGGATTCACCCAGCTGTAGGGCAGGGCAACCTTTCAGAGGGACCTGGACAGGCTAGAGAAACTGGCTGGAAGGGAACATGTGGAATTTCACAAGTTAAAATGCAACCGCCTTCCCCTGAGGCGGACCAAGATGTTGATAAATAAATACATGAAAAAAAGACCTAGATAAATGGGCATGAGTTCAGCAGAGGGATGCCAAGATTCAGAAGGCTGGAAGGAGGAGAGATGGGGGTGTTTATAAGCTCTTTGTTGAGTTGCGTGACAGGAGAGGAAGTGGGAATGTGGGGTATGAGGAGATAAAATGCAGTGTGAGAATAAATGAGCAGTGGAACAAGGATCAAAGAAAATCATGGGGGATCCCCAGCCTTGGAGGTTGAAGAACTGGCTGGTCAAATCCCTGAAAAACCCAGTCTCAATGCAATGTCGGGATTTCTTTGAATGGCAGGTTGCATTAGAGACGTCTTGGTGTCTTGTCCCTCCTGAAATTTCCTATGATTTGGTCTTGTTTCTGTACTGCAAGGGGCTGAAATTATCTCTTGTGCTCTGCACAAATTGTTAAACACAGTTCCAACAGTTCTTAAAAAGGGACTGAATATGAATGAATTTCAGAGCATAGTTCCTGTATTTCTGTTTTAAGCCCTGTCAACCACACTTGAAAATCATCAGGAGGTGGCACAGTTCAGTTGCAGACCCAACAAATTTGCTGTAGATATAAAATGACCAGTAAAATCTAAAGCTATGACAGAAGATGCCTGCCTTTTTTTTTTTCCCTCTGCACAGTGCCTTACCTCACTTGACCACACTGCATTCATTTAAAACTCCTCATTCCACACCCAGAGGTCACATCACCTATTAATCATGCTGAAGAGCCCCTCAATTATCTGAAACCGTGATTACCCCAACCCATTCCGTGTCCCCCGTGACATTCGGATAACTGAGGTTGTTCTGTATTATTATTATTTTTCAATTGTGATAATTATTGTACATTAAACCATTAGCATTCATTACTCCTACAGTGTGTAATTAGAACAATGGTGGATGGATTGCTACCGACTCTAATGAAGTTTTTATAATTGTAATTTATGGTAGTCAAATTACCTTTCTTAAAATGAAGCCTAATATTAGCCTCTGAAGTTATGGGGAGGGGGCGGTAATTACTTCTAATTGATGGTTCTTGTTTGCTCTCCATACGGAGTGATACCAATCCAGCCCCGCTCCACATCTCCACCTAACCAAGAATGGGAGAAGCATCTTGGAAAGCAACCATTCATGGGGCCTTTTCCGCGACATGGGGCAAAGCATCCTGAGGAAATACGGTGGGGTCTGCACTTGGACTGCTCCTGGCTTGGTGTGGAGGAAGAGGAAGAAGAGGAGGAGGAGGAGGAGAAGGAGAGGGAGAAGAAGGAGGAACCCAGACTGGCTGCTCTTGTATTTGGAGAGGGCGTTACAGGCAGGGAGGGCGTTATAACAGGGGGCGCTGGCCATGGTGCTGAACGGCAGTTCTACCCAGCAGCTCAGTCTGTCCTTCTAAAGGAGAGTGGTGTAAACCGAGCCCCTCTAATTATTATTTTTGTTGTGGTTATGAGTTAAAAATAAGCTGCACCTTTGCTTCCCAGCAGGGACCTGAGTTTTGCTTTAATTGCCTCTGTTTGAATCAATTTAGGCTCAATTATGCTCCTTCTTAGGTGTAATTGAGATGTTTGTGCCTATCTGCCTGAGGGAGAGGCAATGAGCCCCCGAAGCACTGCAGAGAGCAGCGACTTGATCACCTTCCTAATCGTTGGCCCTAGGTGAGCTCAGAGGGATGATTCCCTCAATCAACACATTTCCTGCTGGCTGAGGGCACAGGGCTAAACTTGAGAAGGGAGGCCTCTAGGCAAGTTAGGAAGCTACAGGTATTGGCACCTTTTTTAGATTACAAAGCTTATGCTAACCCGCCCTGAGATGTGCCAGGCCCTGGAGAAGATCAATAGAAGAGCCCTCACCACCAGAAGGTCTGGAATTTTTCGCTCCACACCATACAAACATTTTCAGGAGTTGGTTTTTAACCAGGTGATTATGGATAATGCTTCCCACATGGATGGGATGGGCAGTGATGTCAAGTCTTCAATCTGGAAAGCCCATCTCCCATCAGGATGTCCTCAAGGTGTAGATACAGGTGTCCTGCTCAACTACAGTAGGGAAATTTTGTTCTTACAAGTGAGGAACAGGTGAATTTTTACTGCTTGAGAAAACTCCAATGTCAGTCTTAAGAATCAGCAAGAGAAGAAAAAAAATAGAGCTGTGGGGTTTGGTATTTGTTGGAGGGAGGATGGTGTCTATTTGGGATGGTTTGGGGGGTTTTGTTTTTTTCCTACAAGACAACATTTTACTGTCATTTTCCTGCACTGATGGTATCTAAGATCAGGCTAACAAGAAAGCAAAAGGCTGATTCTGAGACCTTTGCATCAATTACTTGGATCCATGGTCACAATTAGAGAACTGGTCAACAGATGAATTTTTCAAAGACTTGGAAAAGGAATGAAAGCATTTCTCAATTTTTAACTGACTTCACAAGGTTCATGTTTTCTTCCTCAACTGTAGCACAAACCCAACACTTACATCTTGGTCTTTTAATAATGTGCTATTTCTCATCCCCAGCTCTAGCAAAAATGGAAAAATATGGAGAGGAGGAAGATTGCTGAAGTGTCAGTGGTGAGTAGTGGTTCTTTTGTAAAGGATGGTTGAGGCTTTTCTATCAACCCTGTTTTCCACTTAAAAAAAAAAGCATACAAGATTATGTAGAAGTTTTAAAACCAAGGATTCTATTTGCTAATCTATGTGTGTAGTTCTTGGCTATGAAACACCACAAGTGCCTTCCTCGTCCAGAGAAGAGTCCTGGTGATGGGAGCTTGGGCTGGCCTTTCCCTCTTTCTTCCTGCAAGAATTGTTCTTCCATCATCAATTTCTGAAGTATGTGAAAAAGCAGTGAGGACAGATTAACCTCTCATGAGCAGCAGTGCTGAGAAGAGTCCAAACACTCAGTTTTCCTCTGGCTGTGAGCCTAGCAACCATTTGGACCATTCAGCTACATACAGAGCACAACACATTGTGGGTCTGGCTCTATCTAGGGCCTCCACTACATCACCCAAACATGTCTTGCAACATCTTTGTAGCATCAGACTGCTGCTGCCCTCTGGCTTCAGTGGGCAAGTCCTACTGGTCCACCAGTAATTAGGACTGCTTGTTCCTGGTCTGCACTTGACCAGAATTTCGTAGAATCATAGAACGGATGGGAAGAGACCTTTTAAAGGTCATCTAGTCCAACCCTCTTGCCATCAACAAGGACATCTTCAGCTAGGTCAGGTTGCTCAGAGCCCTGTCCAGCCTGACCTTGAACAATTCCTGGGACAGACCATTGCCTCTTCTTGCAACATGTTCCAGTGTTTCACCACCCACATTATAAAAAATTTCTTCCTTATATCTAGTTTGAACCAACCCTATTTTAGTTTAAAATCATTACCCATTGTTCTGTGACAACAGGCCCTGCTATATAGTTTGTACTCATCTTTCTTATAAGCTGCCTTTGAGTACTGGAAGGCTGCAACAAGGTGTCCCTGGAGCCTTCTCCTCTCCAGGCTGAACAACCTCAAATTTCTCTTCACAAGAGATGTGTTCCATGCCTCTGATCATCTTATGGTCTCCACGCTACAACAGATCCATGTGCTATTTCTTATGTGGGTCAGTGGCCCTTGATTCATACCAGCAGCAGCCACCGAGATCTCCTCACCGTGCTGGCTGAAGAGCCTTCCTTCTGCTGGTTGACCTGAAATAATGCAGGTTGGTTGTCCATGAAGCACTCACACCATTCCCAATGTCGGACGTGGTGGAAAGCGCCACCGGCCCTGTGCCACCGACCCCCTGTGCAAAGGCCGTTGCCTTTGAGCTGCTGGCACAGGCCTGGGCGCAGCACTGATTAGATCGCTGTCACCAGGGAACAGGAAGGTTAATTGCCATTCTCTTTGTGTGCCGCTCCGAGAGGAGACCAATTTCAGCTCAGTAGCAACAAAGTGTTGCCTGCTTGCTTTGGATGGGGGCAGGGGGGAAAGCAAAGCAAAGTGGAAGGCAGGGAGGGAGGGAAGGGGGGGGGGTGTTGTACAAGCAGGCAGGATTGTGCATGGACTTTGAGCATAGCTGTGTCTTGTCTGGTCTAGCAAAAGAGAAGTGCTTAACAAGTATTAAGAGACACAAAT
The DNA here is from genome assembly GCA_013389865.1 of Piaya cayana. Taxonomy (NCBI): domain Eukaryota; kingdom Metazoa; phylum Chordata; class Aves; order Cuculiformes; family Coccyzidae; genus Piaya; species Piaya cayana. The sequence goes on from WAAB01025206.1 coordinate 7,968, forward strand.
AATTCTCCTTTTCTCCTCTAGCCCATTCTTTTCTCTCTTTCTCTTTGCTTGTAAATCCTGCTTATCGCATCTGAATAGCAGAATGGTTTCACACCGGACCTTTAATCTGGCCCAGAGCAGCCCCCAGAGGGGCAAAGTGGCTGAGGATTACCTTTTATTTTATTTGATTTTTTTTAGCTTTCTTCCACTCCTCCCCTCCCTCGTGTTTTTTTTTTTCCTTTCCCCTCGCTCTGCATTTGTTCTTGGAAGGAGTGAGGAGCAAAGGCTTAAAAGGGGGAAGGGGGAAAAAAAAAGAAGTGTGTAGGGGGTGTTACAAACTTAAGGGGATCTGGATCTATTCAGAGCGACTTGTCCATAGCCTTGCTGCTTTTGTTCGCCTGCCATTCTTTAGCTGATTTCTTCACTCTAGTAAAAGCGCTTTAATTCCCTTGTAGATACCGAGAATCCCTCCTTCTCCTGCTCTCCCCTCCTTCTCCTCCTGCAGCCCTGCGCACCCTCTTTCACTTTCTCAGACTCTTTATCCACTGTCCTCCTAACCACCAACAAAGCCCAGAAATCATCAAGTTTTCTTTCAGAAGAATGAAAGCAAGAGAAAGAGCAGGAGGAGGCAGAGGAGATGGGGAGCAATGTGTGTGTGCATGCACATGAGCATCTTTATGTGTGTCACACCTGCTCCATGCTGGAAGCTTTTTTGGCTGTCCCTGACTTTTCTGATGTGGTTTTTGATCCCAGGGAGCTTTATTCATAGTCTATTCAGCTCCAGATGTAAGACGTATGGCAAAGCCCTTCAGGAGAGGAGGCCTGAGGAGTCAGCCAGTGCTGGAGGATGCAGAAGGACCTTACGCATCCAAGCCCCAGCTAGGGGCTGCTGGAGCTGGTGCTAGAAAATGTCATAAGGGGACAAGCCAGGAGATCAGTGTGGGCTTGATACCCCACTACAGACCTGGGTTAGGTGTAACAAAGGTCAGCAAAGCAGCATCCCCACCATCCACTGCACAATGAGGAAAGGTTAGTCTTCTCCTACATCTAGAAAGGAGTGATTTGCCCATAGAGGAAATATCTCAGATAACCAGGCTATGAATCACCCTCTGCAGACACTTGAGGGAGGTGCTGAGAGCTTGATGGTCAGAATACCTGTTTCCATCTCACTTTCCATCTCTCTAGGATAGAAATAGCTCCTTTGCCAATGTTTCTGATTTCTGAAACTCAGGTCATTGTTAGGCTGCATGGCCTTGTGTGGGACCACAGTGTGCCTGGCCAGGAGATGCTTGGGCTCCAAGTGACAATGTCAACGATTGATGTGTTATGAGGACTGTGTCTCTCGCTGTATTTTAGGACGGAAAATGTCATGACTGAGCATCCAGAATTGCAAAGGCAATGGGGATTTTGGAGGCTGCCCCTGCTCTAGCCAAAGGTTCAGCCATGGGGAATCAAGAACAGCAAATAGATTGAGTTGTCTAGTGTTCAGTGGTTCACCACATTGGCGTGAAATGAGTTTACCCATGTGAAGTCTTTAGGTGTGATCTCCTAGAACTCACAGCTGATGGAGGTAACTGATTATCAGCCTTCGTTAACTGATAAAGAGAAGCTACTGTGCTGGGCTCTCCACAGAAAGAACAATCTCTCATCCTGGCCAATGCAAGCTGGTGTATGGCTCTGGTAAGTGTTTGTGGGTACTCCTGCTGCCAGCTGGCACCCATGAAGATAGGAAGCCCAGTAAAAGGGGAAGGGATTGGCACTGTCAGCTGGTGGGGGGCACCTACTGCCTGTTTCACAACAGGGAGAAAGCAGTTCTGTACTGGTTTCCAGGGACAGGGAATATATGGTATATGCGACGTGGTGCCAGGTTCCCAGTTGGTTTCTCTCTGAGTTGTACTTGTGTCTGATGAAACCATCATGGTACACTGGCACGAGATCTGCAAAGAGCAAGCCAGTCAACAAGAAAAACATTTGGACCAAACCTGGTGTTTGTGAAGCACTTCTCTGAGCTCCAGCACAGCCTGTGCTGGGATGTCCCTGTGCACCTTTTAGTCACTGCTTCCAGCTCTGCTAGAGCCAACATGCAGCATCAGGAAAGCCTGGAGAAGGCACACGGTGAGGCTACCACAATGTGTATCTGTTCTGCCCTCATCCTAGAGGTTGTTACTCTGGTAGCAGAAAGGGAGGTGTGCCTTTATGCTGATTGTGAACTGTAGCTGATGAAGTGTAGGGAGATATTTCCCAGTGCTGGTTCTCCTGCGGAAGGTGGTAAATTCCTTTCTCTTCTCCTGTCCTACCTTTTGACTTTGGTGTAAATCAGAGCCTTGGTCTTGCCTGTAATTCTAAATACATCACACTGAATTAAAGCCATCTTCATGGTGAGAAGATTCTCTGTGCTGTTTTAGCGCTTATCACTGTCACTGTATTCTGAGCTAAATGGGCTTTTCTTAGCAAGTGTGTGAGCTAAAACACACATGTGCCTGTTATCACAGCTCAGCTGAAGAGATGGTAGCTAGTCTGGCTGGAGAGGTGAGCACTGAAAGGAGTCAGGTCATCACAGCTAACCAACCCAGGTAGTGAACTCAAATTTCTGTGAGACCCAGGAACCTGCTTAGATAGACCTGGAAGAGAACACCACAGTTTGTGAGACTGGGATCCTGCTAACACTGGTTAGCGTACACACACTAACTCATGAGGAGGGAATGAGGATGCTTTTGGTTTGCTTGGCCAGAATATATGGGGCTCTTACTGATGCCGAGCAGGACAGTCAGGGTGTTGCCAAGTGTTTTGCAGGCTGGCCCTGCTGGGTTTTTGGGGGAGGGCTCTGGAATACTTTCCATATCTTCCTGGAGCTGGGAATATTTGGTGTGTCTGGGCACGTGCTTCTTTGCAGAGAAAATTATGGGTTCAGGACCTGTTTTTACAACAGAGTTTGTTCCCACGTTGGCCAGGATTAACTCTTCCCCTCTTCCCCCACTTTCCCCTCCCAAGCAGTGGGGAACAGGAGAAGCTGAAGCATTTCCTGCAATGACTAATTAGATCCAGCTCCTAACAACAACATGCACCAAAGAAAAGCAAAGCATTAGCCAGGACAAGGTAATGAGACTGTTCCCCTCCCCAACAATTTCTCCCACTAATCCCAGACAAAGCTCCCAACGCTGGACCAAGCTGCCAAACGATGTAAATCAGCGCTGCTCCACTTCCTTCAGTGAAGCTTTGCTGATTTATAGCAGCCAAAGGTTTCTCACCACTAATAATTTATGTATTGAGAAAGAACTAATTTTGTGCACATTTATTTCTAATCCTTCTCCCTTTGGGTGCCACGGTGGATACCAAGGTGTGGCTCTTTGGATGCATGTTCAAGCTGCCAGAGGTGGGCATTGAGGGGTGTTGTTGCTTTTACAGGTGGCTGGATTTCTCCTGCAGCCACAGTGGTGGCATTGGATTAAACACACAAGAAGTTTAATAACGAGTGATGCACACATTGCCAGTGATGAGTAATTCAAGCAGCAGCGTGTGTAACACAGCTGCTGTCTAAGCACCTGGCCTTCAAAGGATGAATGAACATTAAGATTGTTCCATAAAAGCCAGTCCAGCAGTTGCAAGGGAGGATGTTTTATGAATGGAGTTGACAACCTGGACCTAGAATTTTTGCAGCACTTGGCCAGGAGTGGAAAATGATTTGTCGTACAGTTCACTGAGGGGTTGGCCAAAGGCTGGAGCAGACAGGACCATGGTGGGAAGGCCAGAGCAGTGCAGGAGGCAGTTTAGGAACACCCAGGAGAGGACGGATGGGAAACATCAACAGGTAAGTGTGAGGAATTTCAGAGTGGGAGTAGAGCCCATTTTTTCAGCCAGGCTTTCCACAGGAGATGTATCTGGAGTTGCTTAAAAGTCAGAAATGGATGGATACTACAGCACTCATCTTCCCTCCTCTCCTTTGAGCCAAAACCATCAGATGTCACAGGTAGTAGCCTAAAATACTGGCAGGTTACTGATTATCAAGAAGCAATCCTCCGCAGCAGCCGAGCTCCAATTCTTTAATAGAAACAGCTTCTCCATGGTGAAACACAAGTCCCTGCAGTGTCTTGTGTTTTGCAATGCCCTCAGTCTCTTCATCTAGAGTGTAGCCCTTGTTTGACACAGCAAACACAGCTCAAAGAAGTAATGCTGAAGATAAGTGTATTTTTTGTTGTTGTTGTATTTTAGACAAAATCCAGCCCCTCACACAAGCCACCACTACCTTTTTGGCTGCTCTGATGCAGACTTATTGGTGAAAAAAATTGCTTCTCCCACGTTTCCTCCTGCTCATGGGAATTTCACCCCTCCTCCTCTTCTTGGGATACATCATCCAGCCTCTTTGGAGCAAAAGCTGGGGAAGCTGCAGGGAGGAACAGGAGAGGGAGAGGAGGAGCTGGAGATGTTTGCTAGCAAATAAAGGACTGTGTGCTTAAACACTCTTCCTCTGCCTATCCCCACCCGGCAGCGTTTGCTCAGCAAACACTACTAATTCACCAGCTTTCCAACGTTTGATTCAGTCTGCAAAAGCAAACCTCGTATCCCACGTCCCCAGTGGCCTCCTCTGCCCTGCTCCCCCCCAAGACGTGCTGCTCAGCACCAGCCCTCTGCTTGTCCCTGCATCGCCTGCTCTTTCTTTCCACCCCCAAAATCTGGGAGATGGGTAAAATCAAGCTGAGGTGCTTATGGTGGGCAGGTGATGCAGCAGCCTTCCATGCAGCAAAGTTCTGCTGCTGTGCTGCCAGCCTTCATAAGCTTGTGGGAAAACAATCCTGGATAGTGCTTTCCTGGGGTGTCATCCATGCCCAAGCCAGCTGATAAAGGATGAGCACAACCCTCACAGGCTTCATGCAGGTTTGGTTATGAGAAAGATCACAAGCCAGGTTATGTGGAGGTGGAGGAGAGAAAGCTGGTGTGGAGCAGAGGCAGTGATGGATGTTTTCCCATTTGGAGAAAGTCATGAGGTTTTTCAGAGGGACCGTGGAACTTTAGCTCTGATTGCACAGAGAAGTCAATGCCTCTTTTGCTTTTAACCGGTTATTTGTAACCAGTAGCTCTCCTAAGGATAGGACTCAGACCCTGCAAATGCTCCAGCCACAGCATTGGGAGTTTCTTTTCTTACTGACCTGCGGGTGCCCAATAAAGGCGTTGCTTTTTTGAGTTATCAAACTACAAGACGCAGGAAAACAACCTGAAACTACCATGATCATCCAGGCATTGTCTTACACAGAAGAGTCAACAGCTACTGGGGTACAGTATGGAGATACTGCAGTTTGCAATAGTGTCATTGTGGACAGATAAATACACCTATCAGGGCACAGTCAGACACCAAAATGTTTCAACAGCTCCAAAATATTGAGTTAGAGTGAAACATCCTTTTCATTTTTGGGTAGTGAGGATGTTCTGCTGAATTTGTCATTGATTTCTGTTTTAGGCTTAGTCAGGACTTTGGAAAGACTTTCCACACATGGATTGGACCAGAACTTGTTTTATGAGTCATGATGATCAGCAGCTCTGAGGTAAGGAGGTATCAGAGATACCTGCCTCCAAGTGTGCTTGGACAAGAGGTGGGAAGGGGAGAACAATGCTGCTCTTGGCAGGTAGCTCACACCAGTGCTGTGTTTCACTGTGTTTCTCCTGATCGCACTTCAACAGTGCACAGGCCTTTTCCTTCTGTTCAGCTTCTGCTCTAACCTCATCCTGGGAAACACACATGTGGAGCCAGGAGCAAATGCAAGGGAGGCTTGGCTTGCTTGGTTTGGGTTTGCTTTGCATCATGGCTTTTACTGTAGCTGTTAGGGAGTTGCTCTCCTTGGCCACGCTTCTGCTGGCTTTTCTCCTAGCTGGACCTCATGCTATGGGCATGTGCCCCTCACCCATGCTTAAGCTGCAAGGATATGGGTGCTGAAGGTCACAGCAGGTCCCTGCTGCACTCCTGGAAAAGAAGATGGGCTGGGGAAAGCAATCCTCTCTGCTTGCCTTTCTGCATGGGAAGCATCCCGCTGTCACTTGAAACTAGCCCTGGAGCACAGGCTGTGACATATGCTCCCTTCTCGCCTCCTCTCCTGCCTGCCTTTCATCACAGGTCCTCGCAGGAGGCCCATTAAACACTTAGCTGACCTTGGACCTCTGCCCGCGACAGCTGCCCGTGAGTGTGGGCAGGAGCGTGCTTCCACCGTGCCATGCCTGCTGGAGCTGTCAGCAGTGATTTACCACGCTGCGGTCGTGATGCTGAGCACAGGGAGCCGGCGCTGCTGCGAGGATGAGGAGAGAGACAGAGCTGGGGTGGCACAGCGATGCCACGGGGCAGTGGCAGGCTGGTCTGTGTATCTGCTGGCCAAGCTGCCCCTCTGGGTTCAACCCTGGGTCTTAATTTTCCAGCTGACTACACTCATTTCTAGCGGGAGTGAGAAGGGAGAAGCAGATTAAAGCAGTCACAGTCTCCAGTGCTATGTCTATGGCTGAAGGATGGATAACAACTGGGATGGGCTATTTTTCCCCCTCCTCGTGCTGTTCCGATGGGACTGGCCCTACCATAGAGGCACTTCTTCTGGTGAAGGGATGGTATGTCCCAGCTGGAGGCTTTTGAGGAGGTGTGTGGACTGGCTTGGAATCTGAGTAGTGCCCCTTTGACTACCTCATCAATGTTGTTGTCCAGGACAGCATCCTGTGGACATGGCATTAAGCCTTTACCATTTTAGTTTAGTTCATCTTAGACCCTGAATTCAAGCCCCACCATATCCTGCTCAGCATTTCAGCTTACCCAACCTTATCTCTAAAAACAAAAGGGCTGCGTGTTTTCCATGGCAACTTAAAATAGCCTGGTGACCCCATCCTGCCCCATCTCTGGGGTCCTCTCCACTAATGGACCAGAAAGCCTCAGAGCAGGACCTGTCCCCAGGCTGGCTCAGAGCTACCTCCAGTGTTTCTCCAGGCTGTCCAAAGATGTTCTTGTTATCTTGAGTTTGCAGTGTGAATTGCTGAATTTTAGGCTATTCCTTGGGAAGCAAAGAAAACAAGAGCTCGCTCTGTCAGTCTCAGCTGGGGAAGAAGCTGCTGTATGAAAGAAAGTGATGATGGAAAGTCCTAAATGGAGCTTCAGCTGCACATCCAGAGAAAGAAGGCAATGGTAAGCCGCAGAGCTGCATCCTTCTTTTCTCCTGGCTATATTTGAGGAGACCCTTAGGATGGTGAAGAATTCCTATCTGTACCACCCTATTCATCGTCTATCTGAAGTCAGAAAGAGAAGTCTTCACCATCTGTAGTTCTTTCAGGTCACATTTAGTAGTAATGAGATTTTCCTGGGAGCCTGGTATGATATACAGTGAGCTACCAAAAGGAGGAGACATTGCTGCTCTGTGTCCCAGGGGAAATTATTATGTATGTGGGAAAGGATGGAAAATGTGACTCTCTCAGCCAGGTGCTGGGTGGCTACTCAGGGAACCTCTTCAAGAGATGGGAATGTTTTCCCTGCAGATAAGCTGTAGGCACCTGTTAAATTAGAGCAACTTCCCCACAGTGAACCTGCTTTCTTATTCTGTAATGGCGAGCAAATGCTCATCCAAAGCTTGGGTATCCCCTGTAATGAGTTTGCACCTTTTTACCACACCCAGCACATAGAAATGTCCCAGGGAGACATCTACGATATTGCCCTCAACCCAAGAGGGGAAGTCTTTCATCAGACCTCACCTTCTCCTCATATCTGGAGGTCAGCAATGAGCACAGGGAGGGTGTATTTGCAGCTGTGGTGGCTGCAGGCTGGGATTTCTTTGCACCCAAAAGAGAACCAAGCTGTGATTTTTCAGAAATAGCCTTTGATTTTGAGTTCATTTATGAGTAAGGCAGTTCAAAGGCAGCTCAGCTACAGCAGGCAGGCTTGTACCACTCCTGCAGTATCTCTGTTGGGCATAGCAGAACTTGGGGACATGAAACTGAGGATCTAAAACTCCATGTGCCTTTGAAAAATCTTCACTTGGGGACTTTTCTTGACATAGTGAGGAATAAAAGAAGATTTGGAGCTGTGCAGGGGCATGGAAGGAGCAAGATATGAAGGAGAAATGCTGTTCCTGATGGTGCCAGTGTTGTCTTGGTGACTTGATTCAAATAAATGTCCCTATAGGTGCTGGGCTGAGGCCTGCTGGCTTATTTCTCTGCTTAGCTATGAAACCCCTTCGGTCTTTGCTTGGCTTAGAAAAGAAACACTCAAGTTTTTTTATTCCAACTGATGAATTTCTTGTTGTGGGGAGCTCTCCAGAACCAGTCCTATATAAGCCATAGCCGGGAGCTTCTGGTGGAACAGGCAGGCATGACCCAGCGTGGAAAACCTCCACTGTATCTTCAGTTATCATTGCAAGGATGGAACACTCTTCTTTTGCTGGTTGGTGCTGGAGATGCATTGGTGAAACCACTCAGAACCTGGGCATCTTCTAAGGGGAGGCAGAGGGATGATGAAACCTGCGTGTGAGCAGAGAAGAGCAAGTCTGGTGGTATAGTACCCACCGTTGAGAGCATCCTGAAGCCAACCCAGAGTACCTTTTCACACCAGCTCCCATATATGGGTGCTAAACCTGTCCTACCTTGGCCAGGAGAGGCCAGGACATGTGCTCTCCCAGCCCTTGCTGTGCCTCTGAAGTGTGTCGCCCTGCAGAAGGAGTCCTCTTTCATCCCTCTCTTTGTATTATTATTTCCCCCCCCCCTTTAAATTCATCTTCCGCTGCCATCCGGGGCTGTCCCTGCTGGAAAATTACTCTCACAAAAGCTCCCTCAGCAGTAATTACCTAAATGGGGGGAAGGGAGGGGAGATCCATTTAGAATCCACTTCATTGTGGGATTAGCTAATTAATTAACGGTTTCACTGACAACTCGAAGGGGAAGAGTGTGTTAAATAGCAAGGCTTCGGAGCTTGATTTATGCGATCTGACATCCACGGTCTCTCCGCCAACTTGCCATCCTGTTTTCCCCTGGCTGTGGGGTCCCACTCCCCATCTCTCCAGGGATGCTAGGGGGACGGAGCCTGCCTGGGGCTGGCAGAAGGTTGGGGCACGTGTGTCTGTGTGTGGGGAGACAATGTGGAGGTGGATGGGAGCACGGGGTTATTAGCTGGCAGATGAAGCCAGGCTCAAAGGGGGTTGTGACCACCGAGCTGGCAAGGCCACCCATCTGCCTGGCTTTGGCACAAAGAGATGGGAAGGAAGATGGTCCTGCACTGTGCCCCTCTCCCCATCCCACCCTCTGTTGCTAGGGGAAGGAGGCCGTGCAAAGTCAGTTCTGAGCTGCCTTTCACCTCCAAACTCTGCCTGTGATGACTGCAGTGGGTCCTTGGATGAGTGACTAGGCATGAGGTGTGGGATATACCTCCCTTGACCATGAATGAAGCTGCTGAGAGGCCTGGTGGCCCCAGCCAGTGGATGAGTCCTCTCCTCTGCCCTGTATCACCCTGGTCACATTTCTAAGCCCCAGAGTGCCTTCCTTCCATGCCCATCACCTTGTGTGGTCCCTTGGCTCAGCACCTGTATCACCCTGAGAAATGTCCTAGGCATCAAACCTGATTGCACATCACCAAACCTGCTCCTCACAGAGCTGGAACCATTACTGACCTTGACTCAGTCTCTCTTTAGGAACTGACCATCATTGCCCAGTGGCTGGGGAAGGCCAGAGATGGGCTTGGTCAGGATGGAGGTACAGAAGAGAAGGACCAGCATGACCCCATTCACATGTGGCAATGCTGAACTCAAAAGGGACAGGGAGCCTGGGGGTTACAGGCTGCACTGCCTGGCCCAGGATACCTCATCTAGCTGGAACAAGTTTGTTGGGTCTTAGACAGGAGTGGCTGCACTGACCTGGAATGGGCTCCTGGCAGTAGAACGATGACCACAACTTCATAGAATCATAGAATCACCAGGTTGGAAAAGGCCCACCAGATCATCAAGTCCAAGCATTCCTATCAAATACTAAACCATGTCCCTCAGTGCCTCATCCACCCATCCTTTAAACACCTCCAGGGAAGGTGAATTGACCACCTCCTTGGGCAGCCTTCCCCTTCATATATCCTTTACTTTGACTGTGCTCTGTCCACCTTCCCCTCTGTTTCTTCTGTGGAGTTCAGGTTCCTGGAGCAGATCAGGGTTCAGGGCTTACTCTGCCCATGACCCAAATTCAGCCCTTGCTACCTGGTGCCTCTCACCCACACTGGCACCCTGAGGGACAACCAGCTGTGTGTTTGGATGGGAAAAGGGAAAGCTCAAAAGTTTCCAGCTGGATTTGTTAATTTGAGTCAAAGGTTAAGAAGCGTATTGAAAAAAAATGTGTTTTTTCAGGTTAATTTGCATTTGTTTGTTTGTTTGCATTTTGCAAAGACTGTAATTCTCCTTGGAGGGAACAAAACTGCCAAGTTTCACACCTTCGCTGGAAGTGAAAATTTCTCACATCGGTTGCAAACCCAGGGATGGGTTCGGAGGAGAGATGAGAGCGGGGAGAGGAGCGAGAGCGGGTTTCCTTCCGCTTTCATCTGCTTCTGCAAAGATGAAGGGGAAACATTGATTAACAGTTGCACTGGAGCTGCCCATCCTCTGGGGAAAAGTGTAGGGTGCTGGACGGATGTGGTAGGGAATGAGGTGGGACATCCAAAGTGAATACCCAGCCATGAGGTGGGCTTGGGGAACCTCATGGACCTCAACCGAACCTCTCCGCTCTACTGTGTTGCAGGGCTGGAAGGATTCTCCTGCCTACAGCCTGCTGCCACACAGCCCCGAGCTCCCCCCTGGTGCTGCCCAAACCTTCTCACCATTGACTTCGACGATTGTTTCAGCCACTTGAACGCCCGAGGCAGGGAGTGGGTTAAATCTAAATAAATGTGAAATCCCAAATAAATAAATAAAGGCAGTTCTGGGGTGGGGTGTGCCCGTGTCTGGCAGCCCTGCATTTCCCCCATGTGTGTCCCCCCCCCCAGCACTTTGATTGCTTTTTTTTTGATGGCTTCTAAATAGAGGCGCCCGATCGCATCTGGGAGGAAAATGAAACAGATTTCATTTTTCACACGCGGCACAATGGCCACGCTGACAAAAGAGTAAGGCGGCCCATTGTCCCGCTCTGCATCTTCACATCCTACCTCTGTCCCCCGAATTAACCCCTTTCACCTCCGCCTTTGTGGTGACACCACTTCGGAGCTGCTGAACAAAGGCGGCAGAAAGCCTTCGCCATGTACCGGGGGGGGCAGGTGGCGACAGGGGGGCAGCAGGATGAAGCATGTTGGTGTCCCTCATCTCGCTCCCCAGGGCTGGCAGTGGCTGTCCCTGTCCCCTTCCCGTCAGTCACTCACCGAGCAGAACCTTCTCCATCAGGTCCTACCTGCATCCCTGGCTGCGAGGGGCGAGGAAGGGGGTATTTCTTGCCCCTGCACCTCCTCTTCCACCAGAATGTGAGGTTTGCAGCAGTAGGATCAGACCTAGGGAACAGCTTCACCCAAGAAGCCCTGGAGGAGTGGTGTGACTTCAGTATGATGGTGCCAGCTGTGCTGTGCTGTTATACAGCACCCAGCTCCCTGAGAGGCTCCCACAGCGTCCTCTGCTCCCTGGAGCTGAGATCTGCTAGACCAAGATCTAGAGCTTTGGTGACCCTGTTAACCGCATCCTCCTTTTGCACATTAAGGGTTCATTTGGCTTCTTTTGTTTCTTCCTTAGTTCCAGCTCTGTGATGATTTGGTTTATCACGTTTAGATCCCGGCTCTGCAAAAATAGAAAGCTAAGAGGGCAAAAAGATCAAAGTGCTTTTGAGCAAAGCTCAGAAGCAGTTGTGGTTTGCTCAGGCTGGTTTTGATCTGAGCCTTGTGCCTTCAAGGAGAGCACAGGAGGGCTCGTATGGCCATAGATGCCAGGACTGGGTTGCAAGTTGGAGTGGGGTACAGCACAGCTTGGACAGCAGAGTTTAACTCCATGGGAAAGCAATTTCAGAGATTTCTGTATTTCTTGGAGCCAGGGGAAGTCTTGGGATTTCTCACCCTGACGTGTTGGTTTATCTCTTCGAGGTCTCATTTCAGGGAGGATGCTGTATTTTGTTTCGCCTGATCGTTTTGACTCCCGTGCTCCCATCTATCTGACAAGCCATTCTGTTCAAAGACGACACCGCTGTGATGAAGCCTGTGATAATTTCCCCCATCCCTACAATCAATGCCCTCTCGTGCAAGGGCTGCCTTCAGCTGCAGCGGCATTTTTAGATTAAAAAAAAACTAAACAAACAAATCACACCCAGAGATTTGTTTTTCTCCTTCCAAGCTCAGTCTTTGCAACAGACCCCACCGTCTTGTGGTCAGCTGCTCATTGTGGGGCTGCACAGAGATTTGCTGCCTCCTTGGGCTTCCCCAGCTGGGATGTCCACATGTATTTGAGTAGGGCAGGGGGAAGAATATTTTTTGGGGGGGCATTTTGTTAGCAGTGGGATTTCTTTTACCCAACCAGAAGGTCTCTGTGAGCATTGCAGTGCGGACAAGGACCTGGCCAGCTGATGTCCTTGGTGGTACCCAGGGCTGTTGCTGTGCCTCTCCCACTCTGCAGCTGCCTCATACAGTTCCCAGCTGCAGGATCCCTTTAAATAGCAAGGGACTGCACTCCCACCCGGGGCCTGCAGAAGGTTAGATAAGAGAATACAAACCACAATGCTTGCCCTTTTTTTTTTTTATCTTTCCTTTTTTATTATCTTCTTATAGCTTTAGAATTATCTTCACAGACACTACATGAATTTAGTCAGGGCAGGTAAGGTCACGCACAGACACAGTTGCTCATATTTATGTATATTCACCAGGCAAAAGAGATAAATGGGAAACAGGCGCAGATGGGGACAGGAGACAGGCAGGGAGGGGAGGAAAGGATACATCGACCCCAGGGCAGGATAGAAAGCAAGTGGACACAGGCACTGAGGTTGTGACTAAGGTGAGATTGAGTAGGTACCATGGTGTATGGAACTGGACAACGGCAAAAGGGGAGAAGAACAGCACCCAGGCAATGGCAAGGCCATGTCTTGTGCTGTGGTGTCAGAGTCTGTGAGGGGAGAGTGAGCAGGATTTCCTACTGAGCTGGTGGAATATCACTCTGTAGTATAGGGTTGGTCAAGCCCTACTTTCTGCATTTTTGACCATCGGAGTCAAGCCAGCAACCTCATGGGTGGGCTCATTAAGCAGGTGTCAGCTCTTTCAGACTTTGATAGGTCACTTAGCAAACCAAAAAGTTTGGTTTTGGCACAGATCCTTGGCACAGAAGGCAGTGTCATGATGCGCCATGTGTCTGGTCTTTGGCTTCCAGGTCAGAAGACATCATGGAGAGAGGGAGATGATAGTGCCATGGCGAAGGGTGTAGCTTGTGACCTCATGCTGGCTTTGGCTGGAAGGCAGGACACGGCAGAGGTTATGAGCAGTGGTGAGCTCCAGTGCTTGCTCAAGGTCTGGCTACAGGGAGCACAGACTGGGAGCTGACAGTTCAAGCTTTGTTCTACTCTAAATTCTGGGGCACAGGAAGACCAAGATGGGGTTTTACAGGTGATGAGATCTAGCTGTTCATCCTCCCCAGAAATGTGGGGGAGGGATATTGGAGGATGCTGCTGACTGGGGACCAGCTGGGATGAAGCAAGCACAAAACCACCGGAAGTTCCTTCCTCCTGACCTGTGCCTTGTGTTTCCCAGGGGTGTAAACCAGTACTTTCTCCCTGCTGCCCTACATAGTGCAGGCTGGGGGAAACTGTATGTGTGGGGCCTTAGAGATGACAGAGCTCCTGCAGCAAGAGATCCTCTTCGTCAGGTAGCGCCATTGCTGCCAGGTGTGTGGGAGAATAAGCAACCTCCATCCCCAGCATTTGCAAGCTCATGTGTGACAGAAAGGCCCTCTTACATATGGGTGGAGTGACAAATGATGTTTGTAGAGCTGCTGTGGTGACCAAAACCCCAACCTGAGTTCAAATGAGCCTGTACACACTTAGCTGCCAGCACCTTTTCAGAAGAAAAGCTGACTGAGGGACCGAAAGAGCTGCTGGAATCAGGGTCGGCTCATCCAGCCCTTCCTCCTGCTGGGTGGCACCTACCCATGCAAGCCTTTTAATTGTGGGCTCACTCACCTCTGATGTCCACAGGCATCCCCAGGGCTGGGTGTTGGTGTCTCCTGTAGGTAAAACTTCCCCTGGGCTCCAAGCTGTAAGCTACAGACCAGCAGGTACTGGACCAACTGTCAAACAAATACAGTGATAAAAATGACTTTGGAAAGTTCTCTTTCCCTTGTAGATATGTGGGTGGGAGGGGAGCTCTAGGGCAGAAACAGGGGCTAGCAGACCAGGGCTGGACATCAAACTGTTAATGGCAGGAGCCCTGCTGGGAAGCTGGGTATGGGAGCAGAGTGTGATGCTATTTCAAGGGAAATATATAAAGCACCTAAAGAAATTGTACAGAAATTGCAAACAAAGCATGCACAGGAGGATATAAAATACCGCGTACAAGGGCACCCACCGATTATAACTTGATTTAAAACCACTTAATTCACTAAATAATAAATGCAGATTTACCAGAGGTGTCAGGACTAAAAGCATGCCTAACAATGCGTTTATTTAATAACTGTTTGCTCTCAATGTCAGGGCACTGTGTCTAGAAAATACAGGCAGCAAATGTAAGGCTATGGGTTTTTTTTTTCTTCTTCCCAAGGCCTAGTATATCTAGGGGAAAAAATCAAGAAAAAGAAGACAGAAATGATCCAGCCAAGATGAAACCTGGCTTCCCTTTACCCAGGGAAATAGGAAACCCTGATGGGAAGTGGGAAGCAGAACAAATACACCAAGTGTACTAATTCTCTGTCGGTGTATGAAGAGGCAAAGGAAGGAGAAAGAGGTGCTGGTTTAAATGAAGCTTTCCTAAGTGAGCAACGGCCAAGGGAAATGGGTCAGAAAGAGCTTCTCACTTCACAGATGGAAAGATGATTTGTAATATTGGATCAGATGCATTTTTACCCAAGAAAACTGAAGGAGCTGAATGCTCTGTTGATGACTTGTAGATACTGTTGGGTGGTGTGAAGTCAAACAAGTGGTGGGTTGGATTTGTTCGTGTCCTCTGGTGTTTTGAGGCATTATTTTTATTGGCTGGGAGGACCACAGGCTTTCCTTGGCTCTGCACTGGCAAGATTTGGAATGTCACCCACCAGGTGGGGAAGAGAACTGAGGGACTGATGTTGACCTAGAAGAGCATTTCACCGATGCACCAATGCTAAAGTGAAGTCTCAGGGTCTTTGTGGGGTTCAGCCCCACCTGGCATGTGTCTCCAAGGCCATCTTTGACCCTTGCATTGGGAAAAAAAGCACATGCAAAAGCGAAAGCTTTGTTCCCCGTAGCACCTTTCTGCTGAGTATGGTGTTGACATAAAATCCCAGGGCTGGAGAACTCTTGTGCAAATGCTGAAGCAGCGGGACCAATCCTTCTTGGAGCAGTGGAGCTGTGGATGAGGCAACCTGATGGGATGCTTTGCTTCTGGCTCTGCTGGGCTCTGTCTCCAGCGATGCTGGAGGGATGCAGCATGATGTGATAAGTGGAGATGCCTTGGTTTTAAGTGGCTAAAGCCAGAGAGAATGAATCTCTAAAGTCACATCTTAACATGGCAGTGCTTCTTGTCCACATGTGAGTGTCTGCAGGACTATCTTTTTTCCTCCCGTGGAAATGCTTCCATTATGAGACTGGCAGCATTCACACCACTCCTGGCACACTTGAGTGCTACAGGTTTGGCTGAGGGGCATGCGAGTCCCCCCGGGTGTCCATCACCCTGGGAAGATGCCCCTTCTCCCATGAGGATAGACCCTGCCCTCTGTGATGGTATCAGCCCTCTCCAGTTGTAGTTGTGGGGTTTGGGGAGGAAGACGAGAAGCCTTGTTTCTTTCTGTTCTTTGTTAGTGATGTATGCCCCTGAAAAGCTGGTTATCTTCCCCAAATCCTGCGCCTGTCAGGGCAGGGAAGCACAGAGAGCCCCCCAACCCCTTCCAGCACTGCATCCAACCACAGCGGAGGTCTCTGCTGGGCTCTTCCTTATTCCCCCCTCCACCTCCCCCACCACTGTCTCCCAGCCTTATCTTCTGTTGTCTTCTTGTGGAAGAAGAGATAAAAGTAATTCTTATGGATGCTTCTCCAGCGAAGGCTTGCCTCCTTCCCCCCTCGCCTCCCCCAGCATCTCCCTGCTCCGTCCAGATAAAGGGTGAGGACCAAGCACATGTCATTTTCTTTGTGCAAAATCAATATTCAGCAAAGTTTATCTGTCCGACATAGCAGGAAGCGCTAATTTCATCCGCGTCAATTACTTTGATGAACGCTCATACTGTTCAGGGTGCGAGAACAAGATAAAAGAATTACTGAAATAAAAAGCATACACCCACAAACGTGCTTCCCCCCCACCCCAAATTGCCCCTCCTGGGGTCATGTGGTGCTGGGTGCGGCTGCTGAAGAAGAAGAGTGAGGACTTGGGATGCCAGCTGAGATGCCTGGGAAGCACGTGCAGCCTTCCCTTACAGGAACAAGACAAATTTGGGTGAAAAATCCCAGGTTTGAGTTGGCTGAGAAGTCAGAGCCCACCCTGCTCTAGGTACATGGGTGTCACTCAGCTGCAGGCACATCCCGCAGGTGTTTGTGTGTTTGCATGTAGCTTTTTTTTGATATAGAGAAAGGATGTCATGCGCATGTCCAAGGTTTTCTGATGTGTGTATTTCCACTGGTGATGGAAAGACAGCAGCAAAGTACCCACATACCTTATTAGACCCATCTGGACCGGAGCATGGTGACAGAAATGCCAGGGCAAGTCACAGGGCAGAACACAGGAGGGAGGGAGGGATGGTAGACAGGCTTGGAGATCCACCTGAAGAGAGTTAAAGCTGACACTGAGCTTACCCAGGGCCCCAGCCATTCTCTGATGCTGCTGCACATGAGAAATGAGCCCAGAGGAATAAGATGAGCTCCTACTGCCCAAAGCCACCAGCTCCTCCAGCCTCAACCTCTGTGCATGAAATGGTGCATAATAATTTTATAGTACCGCAACAACAGAACTGAAGAAGTGGATCCCAGGGCCCAAGTCTTTAATTACCAGCCAGGTCTGACTTTTCCAGCAGGGCTGAACACACACCCATGCTGTCACACTGACAGCGTGGCCCAGACCTCAGCAACATCACCTCTTCCCCTCCACTGCAAAACCTGCCTACACGTGTCCCTGGGGGTGCCAGCTTGGTCCTGCCACTGGTGTACCCAAACCCAGACTGGCAGGAGGGGTTGAGCTCCAGTATTCCCTAGACTTCAGTCCTTGGAGAATAAGATGGTTGATTTCTCTCAGTTTCTCAGAAACTTCCTGTTAGTGCTGGGCTTCATTGGACCTTGGAGTCAAGACCCCTTATCCTTCTCTCCCAGGTTCCCAGTCGAGCCAAGCAGGATGCCTCCCATCAACATGTACTCAGCAGGCCTAGCAGGAACATGTACAAATGGCTCTTTCAAATATCTCTGATGCTGTCCACACCAGGAAATTTGTCAGGGTGGTGCTCTGCTCTCAGCCCTTGGGTGTGTAAGGACACAGAGCTGCATGAGCTTTCCTGCCAAAGGACTGGGGAAGGACGAGGTCTTTCCATATGGATGTCTCAGGAGACAAAAGCTGACCCAGCTCTGGGTAAAGTATCAACCTCAGTTAGAGATGCTGGAGTTTGCCCCATTTTCTTTTCAGAAGCATCAATCTCTGGGATAGGAGCAGCCATCCCAGCCATCCCAGGTGGGCAGACCTTGCCCTTTCAGATAATCTGGCAGCAAAGATTCACCCACTCACCCCACACAAGCCTAGTGAAAATAAAAGCGAGGATGGCAGGGTAGTTCTAGCTCCAAAATCACTGTGCTCTACAAAGCCTTGATATGTATCGAGTCATTTGAGGAATAAAGAGATCCTAGAAAATGCCAAATGCCTGGGGTTGGATGAAGACGGACCCACAAGGGATAGGATGGACCCAGCTCCCTGTGTACTGCAAGGGGGCAGGGGGATGCTGGCAGTGGGAGCCCTGTGAGATGCAGCCAAAGTTGAGGGGAGGGTATCCAGAGGCACAGCCCATGTCCCCACTGCCAGACCCCAGCTCCTGAGGGAGATGGCTTTTGTTGGAGGATTGCTGATGGCTGGTGTCTGCAACCAGGTGACCCTTTGGGTGCATTGCAAGCAGTGGAGGAAAATGTGGCTTAAGCAAAAAATGCTGCCTGCACATGTTCAGGGGGCTGGGAACGTGCACTGGAGCGATTTCCACAGCTCAGCTTGGCAGCGGGAATTTGTTAAGTCACGGCAATTTGCCAGCTCGGGGTGGTGTGATCAAGAGGCTGTCCCCATTTCCTAGCTGGCTGTGCATGTCCCCACCATGCCAAGGCTCCTGGAGCATCATGCTGGCACCTGCAGCAGTAAGACTGGCCTTTGCCCATTGCTGAGAGACATTTCTAGCCCATCTTGATGTTAAAATAGGAAAAATAGGAAAAATAGGAAAAAATAGGAAAAAAATTTTCACAGAAAGGGTCATTTGGCACTGGAACAGGCTGCCCAGGGAGGTGGTTGAGTCACCTTTCCTGGACAGGTTTAGGGACTGGTGGATGAGGCGCTGAGGGGCATAGTTTAGTATTTGATAGGAATGGTTGGATGATCTGATGGGTCTTTTCCAACATGGTGATTCCATGATTCTATGATTCTATGATTCTATGATTCTATAAAACAGATCTGGTCAGTCCTATCTGAGGAGATAAAACTCCTAGCCCATATGTCAGCGTGGCTGTGGTGCCCCCAGTTTTTATCTCACGTACTCTGGTGGGTACCCACTGTGGGGAGGATGCTCTGTGCTGGGGCAGGTGGGGGATGCCCTCAAGTGAGGCTTTTGGGGAGCAATCTGAACTGTGTGGCATCTGAGAAGCAGGGGGACAGTACCTGGACAGGCAAGGGACAGGGAAGGCCTGGGTCACTTGGCTGGAAGCCAGCCACCCCCTCTGCACAGGGGGCGAGGGCTGGGGGTGCCTCGCTCTCCACTGGCTACAGGGGGAGCCAAGACATCGAGCTAAGCCGAGATGCACATTTTTATCTATGGATGAAGGTAGACAAGGCATATGGTGATGATGTGCTCCCACCAGGACCTGCTGACGAGTTTGGGGGCAGCTGAGGCAAAGCTGCGGAATCCTCAAGATGTTTTTGGGTGAAGCATCTCAGTGCCCTGAGGGATGTCTCCAGCATGGAGATGCCTCCATCTCTTTACCCTTGCTGGAACAGGTTACCCAGTCAGGTGCTTGCACACCCTACCCCAGCCCACCTTTTTCCCTCACGTCCTGCTGCAGCGAGTTCTCCACTGCAGTAGGACAGCTCCATCCCCAACTCTTGCTGTGTGGGGATATTCAGCACAGGAACAGGATCACTAGGGGCACTGAGGGGTCCAAAAGTCACCCGTGGGGTGGCCAGAGGAGATATAACCCAGACGTGGGGCAGAGTCCTGACCTCCTGTCCCCATGACCTCCCTCATCATCCTCTATCCCAACCCAGCAGGTCTCCTTGATGTCAGTACTAAACATACGCATATTTTGTGCAGAAGAAAGAGACTTGAAAGGGATGAACTGAACTAAGAATGAGCTTTGCGAACGGCAAAGTCCTTGCAACCAACACAATAACTGCAGGATGCTGGCCTCCCCCAAAAGCAAACCAATCAACAACCAGAGGTAAACACGTGAGCCACAGCCTTAAAAAGTGCCCAGTGAAGAATGATTTACTTCTGGAGATAATTTCAAATCATGTAATTATTTGCTTCTTGGAGTTTTTTTTTTTTTTGGTTTGCTTTTATGTTCACATCACCACCAGGGTT